>WOGJ01056748.1:0-11078 GCA_015342185.1 Leptinotarsa juncta | reverse complement strand
TTGCAGTGAAAATATCCCCACTTCCATTCTCATATGAGATTCGGAATTTTAAACTGGGGAACAAGTTCCTCTGTACAAAGGGCGTTCTTATTACAAAAATATGCAATCAGAATAATTGCAAAAGTGAGTAGAAGAGAGTGATGCAGAGATTTTCAAAAAATTTAATATTTTGACTGTTATGAGCACATACATCCTCGAAGCGTGTTGTTTCATTTTCAAAAATAAAGCCACTTATAATTCCATCAGAACACACCAGGAACATGATACCAGAAGAAAAAACCTTATTTTACCCCACCGGCATACCACCGTCCGGTATCAAAAAAACTTTGAATATATTGGATGCAAACGCTATAATTCTCTGGCAGATCACATAAAGAATGCAGCTTCTTTAACAATTTTCAAAAATCTCCTGAAAAAACATTTACTCCGCAAAAACTATTACAACATAGAATAATTTTTTAATCAGGAAACTTGAATTTTAAATGGAATATGTAGGCAACATGCTTTTCATGTATGTGCAAATTATTGTGTATTTATGTATGTAACAATTTATTTATGTATTATAACAATTTTTTCAAATATGTATTGTATTATGTCGTTATATTACTTTTTGACATTTTTCACAATTTTCCTGTATTTTTTCACAAGTTAATTGCTGGGAAAAATGAATAAATTCTAGTTTTGGCACCGGCTTCGATGGAATCTCGGAGAATATTCCACCGGCTTCAATGGAATTCCGACGAATTTTCTACGGCCTTCGATTGTCAAATATAAACACGATCCACTCGCCTATCGCGACAGTCAAGTGTATGTGACAGTGCGGTACGATCTAATAAGGCAATAGACATTTGAATAGTTGAAGTTTTAGTTAAAGTGTAATAGGTAATAGTGAAATAAAGCAGTTGATTCTTCAATCTCTTCAAGAATTGTGTTATATATCATTATTTCATCATGATAATTTCATTTCTGATGAAAATTGGATTTGAAATTACTGATAGCATGAGGATCTTGGGACAATAAACTTTAGTAATTCGAATTATTCACTTCTATCAGTAATTTATTTATCTTACCTTGAGGAAGTTGAAGTAATGGACGGCGATCCGACAGCTTCCACACTATTATTTGAAATGTCATCGTCCCTAAAAGTAAAAAAGCAAAGATTTACAAATCTGGGATGATGTATATTTGCTTTTAATAATAATAATATTCTTTATTGCAATATGATAACAGTGGACACAACAAAAGTCAAACTTTCGAGAAATTAATTCTCATTTACCCTAAAATTTCTCTTGTGAAAAACTTTGAACCTGTTCAACTAACATATATAAAAGAATTCAGTTTTGCATGCTTTTTTTAGTGCTTAGAATATTAACAATATAGAATAGAATAGAATATTAACAATAAATATAAAAGTATACATATGTTATATTGAAGTCGATCATTCATCGCGCCTTTTAATATAACCAAAGTGAAATTTTTTAGGAAAGGCAAAAGTAATACATAACAGGTTCATTAGTTTTCTCAGCAAAAAAATATCGAGAATAATATTGACTGGAGTCAAGCAGAATGTGATGTGAATCATTTAATATTACTACAGCACTACAAAATAACTTCCATGATGTAGTTATATGAAAGTATATTCTTGTGTTATTGGAATGTTCCATTATTACAATTGAAATTCTGTACTGCTCCCTTGTTAGATCTCTTCTTGAATACTTTCCCAGAGTTTGATCCTCTGATGAGAACATCGAAATGGTTCAGAAGAAATTTATCAGGTATATAGCATTTTAAAAAAGCTCAACTTTTGGCACTTTTAGTTATTTCAAAATATCGTCACAACTAAATCTTCAAACACATCTTCAACCTTTGCATTCTCCACGAACTTTTTTCTCAAGTATTTCTGTGAAACGAACTAGAAATGTACAACCTTTTCACACAGCGATCTGTCACACAAATTATAGCTTTCCTGCTCCAGTGAACAGAATACCAAAACTTGCAAGTAGATATCACTCAGACATACATATTTGGATACACATTAAAATCTTTAAAAAATTACTTGTTTCAATTAGAATGCTGTAGCATAATACAGTATAAATATCTTTCAATTTTAGTTTGCTCTACAAAAATTCAAATTGAAAATTGTAAAAATGGGTTTACCATCAATGGATAATTAAGTTATTTCAGTTTAAAGGGCAGCTACATGAAATTTATTGAAAATTTTGAAAATAATATGCAATAAAGTAATTGAATGGCTTGTATTATGTCGATACAAATTTATCTGTTATAACCATTTTCAATAGTATTCGATTTCCTACCTGTTTGGAATATCCTCGGGCAATTGTGTTATCTTCACTTCATTGCTCTGAAGTAGCTTTACTACATCACTATATAATGACGAATTACTGTCTTCATTCACACCTCTCCCATTCGACTGAATGCTAGAGAAAATCATAAAGCTCCATATTAAATTTTTAATAATGGAATAGTAACTTTTGAACACTGATTGTAATGAAAAATGTATAGTTACGACAGAGTAATTAGGTACTAACACTGAGTGAACATGATTATTTTCTTGAATATATACGAAGTCTGTTTGTCTGTTTGGTGAGTTTTAATTTCTCTCAAGAAATATTCATTTATTCATCAATTTCTATTTTGTCCCCTTCAAGTACTACCCGTCAGCGTTTTTTGCAATTCTCGAAGCACTTCTGATATGCACTTTTTGGTATATTCCCTGAGCTTGTTCGACGATTCAGTTTTTATCTCCTCAATCGTCGCAATAACGGCGTCCTTTCACGGGTCTGTTCATTCTTGGGAGCAGAAAAAAGTTGCAGGAGGCCAATTATGGGGAATGCGAAGGCTGAGGCATGATTACGATGTTGTTTTTGACAAACAAATTACGGACAAATAATGACGAGTGAGCAGTTGCATTATCGTGAAGCAAAAGCCATGAATTGTTTTTCCACAATACCGGACATTCTCTTCATATTGCTTCTCACAAGCAGTGGATAGCTTCAAGATAATACTCCTTATTGACTATATAACCATGTGGCAAGAACTCCTGATGCACTCAGCCACAATAATAGAAGAAAAACAGTGAGCAAAACCTTGACATTTCATCGAAGTTCGCTCTCCTAGGCTGTTACCTCGGGAAAATTGGACTTTGGTTTCTGTGTTAAAACCTTATATCTATGATTCATCATCAGTTAAGACCGTTTTAAGAAAATTTGAATCGCAGTTGACGTCATTCAACAATTCCTGAGCGATGATCACGCGGTGGTTTTTTTTTTGGTCAAATTCAGCAATTGTAAAACGAACTTCGCTGATACACGCTTCATGTCCAAAATTTACCAAAAAACTGCATGGAATGAACCAACCGATATGACAACATCCTCAGCAACTTCTCTAATAGTGATTCGACGATTATCCATAACAATTTTCTTCACTTTCTCAAAACTTCTCAGTTTTTTATGTGATAGGACAGTCGAGTCAAAGATATCACTACGACCCGCGATCGTAAAGTGACACAGAAAGAAGAATCAAGTTTTTTAGAGCTTTCAGACTTCACTCGATTCCTCCAAGAAAGTTTTCAAATGCGCACACTACATTTATAAGTAATTTCAAAGGCAGCACGTGCCTAGACAAGCGTATGAGGTACCTATTTAGTTCTAGTAAACAACTCAATCATAGACAGTAACGCCATCTCTTAGTAACAAGTTTGATAGTACATTGATAGTTCGTACTAGAACCTCTGATGTAAAATTAATCTATTGAAAACACTTTCCTAACACCAGAACAAAATTTCGGCCTACACATTCTAAATTCAATATATGACCCTCTGCAAAATTGAGTTAGACACCTCTGTGCTAAAGTGTCTAGGGCGAGCGTTGTCATTCACGTCTTCTCGACTTTCTGTGAAAAGCTTGTATCACTTGTAAACATTTTTCCGACTCGGAAATGTACATAGCTCGCGAAACTTGAACATTCACCTTATTTTTTAACAGACCTCGTATATCAAATAATAATGAAAATTATGTAATAGATGGGATGCAAAGTGCAATAACTCAAGTTGTTTTATGTATTTACTGAATATTAACTTATGCTAAACGTGAGTAAAAGCAAAATTATGAAGGTGCTAAATATATTATAAAAAAAATCAGAATTTTTTAAAAATTTTTCTTATGTTAAGATAAAAACAAAACTATGATAGTTACGTCTAGATAAAAGTTGAATAAAATTGATTTTAGACGCACTGACATTCAACGATCCTGTTAATTATATCATCAAAAAAATAAAAAAAAAGTTATTCTTTTTTTTCAAGTGTGGTCTTCACATCTTAACAGCAACTCGCAATTTATAACTGAATAATTGTGCCACATTTTAACTTCTGTGCTACACTACTTATTAAATCAAAGTCAACTACAAAAACTGCAAACAAACTTATGGAAATAGTAACACTATTTCAACTGATTTTCTATAATTTCTAAAGTCATTGAAGGGAGTTTGCAACATTGTTTACTTAGCTGTACATTACCCTGAATGGTTATTGGTTATCTGACAATTGTTGAACTACAAAAAAAGCATCTCTGTATGCAAGTATCTACAATCTTTCGGAAAAAAATAACAATATTTTACCTCAACTGATTTGCTATGGTTCCTAGGGTCGTTGAAGTGGGTTGTGAACATCGTTTATTCAACTGTACATTACCATGAATGGTGATTGGATGTCCAACAGTTTGGGAACTACAAAAAAAATTCAGCATTTCTGTATGCAAGTCAAGCATAAACGATATCATAAAAATCACACAATAAGCAAAGCAAAATGGCAAAAATCAAGTTAGTTTCATACAAGTTTTGGATGGTTTCTGGGTATTGCCGTATTAACAGTTGATACATCAAGAAGAGTACTTCGACCACGCCACTGAAGATGACTGCAGTTGAAACGTTTGGAGATTGTATCGGAAAAACCCGGAAACCAACCAAAACATTGATTATATTAGTTTCAAACATTTTTTAAAACCTTATAAT
Source organism: Leptinotarsa juncta (assembly GCA_015342185.1). Taxonomy (NCBI): domain Eukaryota; kingdom Metazoa; phylum Arthropoda; class Insecta; order Coleoptera; family Chrysomelidae; genus Leptinotarsa; species Leptinotarsa juncta. The sequence goes on along the minus strand of WOGJ01056748.1, from coordinate 6,050 downwards.
TATTCAAATAAACTTTTTCCAATACCTCAATGTGTTTCCTTGGGGTGTTCCTATTATTTGTGTATTAGGTAATAATTGAGGAAAAACCGGTGCCACTCGGTTATTCTGCAGCCTCTGACCCAGACTAGCCATATTACTAGAAAAAAAAGCATATTCCAATAAGAATAATTGTATTAGGATAAGAAAAACTTAGGCTGATAGAGATAATTAGGTCAACAGTGCTTGCCATTTAAAACACAAAGCCACACGTTTTGACACGATAGCTTTTATTGTTATCGAGACAAGGTACTTTGAAACCTTGTTTGAAAAAAAGCATGTGTGACGTCTCGAGATATGTGCGATTATCAGTACAGCGACTGAACCACATATGAAATGTTATAAAACCAGGGATTCAGTGTTCAACGTTTGAATAAAGATGTGTGAATGGCAACTGCTATTCAACAATTTCTACAATTATTTTATGGCCAGTTTGAATTTTTTTTTCATGCTCCTTCAACCTTGCTCCCATAGATCTTTTGGTGGTTCCGATGTATACCTTGCCACAAGTATATGGTATGTGATAAACCCCTGCTGCTGATAGTGCAGGGGTTTATCAGCAGTGCAACAGAAAAAAAATCGAATATGGAATCCCATTCTAAGAAGTTCAAGAATAGCAAACAATATGACGGCAAAGAGAAAAAAGTCAACGGATGTTATTGACAAGTTACCTAATACAGGTACAGGTAGTATCACACCAGACTACATAAACACGCTTTACGAAATTTACCTATGACAGGTAGAGTTCTTAGCACACCAAATTACCTGATGAGTCAACATAAATATGCGTTATGCAGCCGAAATATCCAATCATTGGAGATATTAACTCAGGATCTATAAACCTCTTAAAAAGCTAGCCACTTGCGCCAGCGAAAAATAGTAACATTGAATTGAAAACAATTTGATTCATGCATTTCAGAACCTGAATAAGTACACCCATGCAATATACAATACTTTTTTATTCTCCATACTTCCACAATATAGGTAGATGAATACAATCAACTAAAAAATAATGGAACTTTTCCGCCGCTTACACAGAAACTTTTGAAACTAATGCCAATTCCTAGCCGGCTCCGCATTTCGTATATCTGGTGTTGTCACACCCCGTATCACTAAACCACTTCCTTGTTTTCAAAAGCATTGGATTCACTCAGAGGATTTTTTTTTTGACAATATTCTTCAATTTACGTGCTGATTTCATGTTTGTAATTAGAATGAGTCTACTGAATAGAAATTGAAAATCTGTTTTGTTAGGAGGCTCAGGTAAGTATAACAACAAATGAACCCTAGATACATACAAAATCCCAGTATCTCACACACATACACATTCACCAGTCAGGGGACCACATGCAAACACTACACACAATAAAGGCAGGCAAAAAGAGCTTATATCTCAATCCACCAAGTGTCAAGCAGAAGGATGAGGACCACTCAGGAGTAAGCGGGTTGGAAATCTAGCTTCTGCACACAGTAACCATGTGAAAAAATAGCTTCAGGCAGTCAACCGCAAGGGAGCATGGTGATGGCTCTTCAGTCAGTCAATACTTCAAGATACTACTTTTCTCCTCACAGTCCTCATACACTGCTGAAGATATCTGCTGCAGTAGCAGACAAAATGTTTGATACTTTAAACCATGGCATTGCCTAGATTTTGTTCTCTTCATTCGTGACTCTGACCGTGAAAGCCTCTATATTCTTTTATTAATTTAGAGAATAGTTCAAATCTTGAATTAACAAGACTTCAAAGTCCTGTCTATTATTTCAGGGTTAATTTATGTACAACTGTATGGGTATTTATCTTCCTATATTCCTGGGACTGAATACTCTTTGTTTTTCAGAAATTATTCTATAACAATATATCATTTCTGATTTTATTGAATTAACTAGAATCTGGAAAAAAATAACAATAATGATAGCTGAATCATTATGGACTGCTTCGCAACTACAAAAAACACAAAAAAACAAGTTGTTAAAAAAAACTTTGCTTTCTTTGAAAAAAAATGTTGAATGTTTTTCTTTGGTAGCAATGATACAACCAAATTTTTTTCTAACAAACATTTTTGGCAGAAATTTTCTATTTGTTTGTCCGGTTTCTTACCCCATTGCAGCTAAATTATCCGCAATTATTCCATTTGCTGGTATAGGGAAAAACTGTTGTATTCCCACATACTGGTTTCCGTCAGGAGTTATAAACGATTGATAGTTGACCCAGTTACTGAAAAAAATGGTATTTGAGAAATAGTTTTGAAAATATCAATAACACAGCATATAACAATATATTACAATTCACTTTGTAGATGAAACTCATGAAAATAATCAGAAACAATCAACTTACTTTTGTTGAATTCCAGGTGCCAAAAGATTCGATGAAGGTAGTCTTGTTGGTAACACAATTCCTGGAAGGTTTCTGGGACTCTGGGAGTTTTTCTTCGATGTTTGGCTTTGGGTAGGGTTCCTCAAAAAATATGAATGAATGTAAATGAGTTTTTTCTTTTTTCTTTGTTTGTGTTGCGAGGGAGACAATTATTATAATTACTTTTACCGAGTATACCGACTTGTATTTTTTAACGACGACATGAATAGTTATACTAGCAGTTTTCTTTCTTTTGTTTTCTATTCAAAGTTATATATCATTGTTATTATTTTATACATATATCATGTCAAGATTGAACGTGATTTGTTAACTTGTTATTTTATCTACTATTAATCACTACTGATGTATTCAATTATGTCCTGAAATTGTATGTTACCTGTTGGGCAATAAATGATATGATTATAATGCAGCTTGAGACTTAATCATCTCCTGATGGTGCTAACTTGGTTAGCGAAACATGCATTGAGAGATAGCATTTTGTTCTGGTGAGATAAAAGTATTTTTGATGGATTAATTTCACGCCAGAGATTCCAAATTCTACTTATCAAATTGCATAGAAATATTCATCAATGATATAGAGGGGTTCATTTTTTATGTTTTTTGATAATTTATTAAACACCTTGACGCCCATTAACTTAGAACCTGTATTCTGTTGATGTTAGTCAATTAAATAACTTCTGTTTTCAGAATATAGAATATAGATGATAGAAAGATGTCGATTGAGGCTATAGTTAAATACTCTGCTATTCAAAAAGTTCCTTCCAACTGTTTCAACAGCAACTATACATTGAATGTCCCCTTTTTTAAAAACAAATAAAAATGTCTTTAACACTCTCGCAAACAACCTCAGACTAGCATACCATTCAAGATAAATGACAATAGATAAATAGAACAGAATTTTCAACTGTATTGTGTAACTTATATAAACAGTAATACTTTGTTTACTTATTCCATCAATTTGTATTTTCCAACTAAAAATATTAAATAAGTTTATTGCTAGAAATTTAACTGACTGTACTTGAATGACTTGCTCCTAGTTTTAATTTATAGACTATGGTCCTCATTTATGATTAAATTATTTATTATTCTAGAATCAGAACTCTCATTGTTGAAGTCTGGCAAGGTTTTATCTAACGCTGATTTGCGTGTGGGCTGATTTGTGTAATGGTTTAATTTTAGCTTTTTGAAGATTATCTCGGAAGGATGACAGGATAAAAAAATTTTGATTACATGACTTTCTTTACTTAAAAGTAAACCAAACCTTTTTTGGAAAAAAAGCTTTTGGCATTTTACTTCACCACCATTAAACAAAAAATGGAAAACGGATCTCTCCTAAAAATATTCCTGTTGAATTTGAATGATTGACTGTTCGAAAGTTTATATGTACTGTATTCGTGGCAAGAACAGATTTGTCTCTTCCAGTGACATAAAGTCGTAATATTACAAAAAAAATACAGGCTTTGTCCCATTTTGTTACTCACAACGGTGCTGTTGAGGTGATGTGATAAAGTGTCTTTTCCCAAAACTCCGAAATACACCATTGAGGATGATAGTATTCCATGTAAATGACATTTTCTATCAATATTCTTTCATATATCACGCTGTTTCAATTCCACAACAAACGCTTGTAGTACAAACGGTGTTTTTTTGTAATTCAATGCTCATATGAAAGTTGTTTCGAAAGGTTTTTTTCTTCAAATATCTGAAAAAAACTAAATATTTTATTGTAGTTATTTTCTTCCTTCCTTTTTTTTGAAGTTTCTCAAATTCTTTGTTCAATGATGGAGAAGTAGAAGGCCAAAAAAATTTTTTTTACCAAAAAAAAACATATCTTCTAAAAATATTCTCTCTTCCATTATGACAAAACATCTTCCTCCCTCCACCTCATAACTGGTAGACAGTGAAAAAGATATTTGCCCCTTTTTCATTGAGTATTCTACTGTGAACAACATCGTTACTTTCTAGTTTCATGGGTAATTGCCTAAACTTGCTTCTTAGTATTTTTTCCATTTGGCTGGTTTTCTCTTAGGTAAGAAAAACACATACCTTCAAATATTTATTAAACTGACCGAAACTTCCAAATCGACACTAACGTCATTAAGACGTAGTGCAATTCAAACCTTAATTTTTTTTATGTACAATTATGTATGTCTTCTTTTAGAGTGGAGCTGCGAGTTTCGAAAACTGGTATAAATAATACAAGGAAAACACAATGTTTCTCATTTTCTTTGCCAGCCTTACCCACCTTCAATAATGAAACCCTGAGATGCTCCATTTTGGCTTATCATTTATACCAAACCTATGCCTAAGCCTACTAATAACATATTATTTTCATGTTTTATATTTTTTTGCTTAGTTTCAAAACGTTTCTATATACTTTTTTCTATGCTTTTTATAGTTGTTATTTGAAAGTTCATCATTAAATAAATTTTTTATGAATACTTTTATTTGTAACTGTTTGCTTTTCCCAAATTCATAATTTTTTATTCAATCCTAACTATTGAATATAAATTTTAGATTATCCGGTAACTTCCTAGATATTTTGCTTCGGGTTTGTACATTTTTATAACCTTGTTTAGATTTACAAAATTTCTTCAACTCACCTCTTCCTGGCTGGTTCAGCAATAGTTTCATCATCAGAGTCAGATTGACCACCGATCCCAACTCTGAAATCAGGATCATTGTCATCATTATCCCCTTCATCACTTGACTCAATAATCTTCCTTTTTGAACGATTCTTCGACCGAGTATTATACCTTCGTTTCCTCTTACCAATACCTTCAGATCTTTCACTCTCTCCACTGGAAGAAGCAGTTCCAGGTTCTTTCTTCACAGATGTCTTCCACAATTGTGGATTTGATATAATCTTAACAGTTTCTGTTGGCTCTGCATCGCTAGTCAGATCAATTTCAATAATATTACTGTTTATAGAAACTATTTCTACCTCGTCATCCTCTCTATTGTTTTTGCTGGATTCAGTGCTGGGTTTGGAAATTAGGTCTTCATTGGGAGGGTCACTAGGAACATTGTTTATGTTTTCACCAAGAGAAGGGCTAGGATCTACATTAGCAGCCTTAGGATCAGTACTAGAATTGTTCCCTGGATCAGCAATAGGAGCATTAGGAAGTTCAATTTGATCAGTGACAATGTCATTACCACTTTCTTTACAGGTGTCATTATTTACTCCAACATTACTACCAACATTATCGTTCGGTTCAGAATGAGAGGTGCTATCAATATCTTTATCGAGATTATTTCCCAAGTTATTTTCTAGATCTTCATTTGCTCCATCATCAAGATCATTACTAACATCACTACCGTGATCGTCATTAAGTAAATCATCATTCATTTCACCATCACTGAAGTCGCTATCGAGATCAAAAATATTTTTTTCAACAGGATTGTTACCAGCACTTACTTCCATATACATATTGTTTGTGTCATTTTCAACATTAATATTTGGCTCCATATTCGACTGTGACTCAACATTTGATGGTGCCACATTTGATATTTTATCAACATCTAAAGTTGGCTCTATATTTGATGGTGACTCTACATTCAATGATTTTTCAATACTCAATGTTGGCTCAACCCTTGGTGTATGTTCAACATTTGATGTTGGTTCAACATTTGATGTTGG
>WOGJ01056474.1:0-16706 GCA_015342185.1 Leptinotarsa juncta | reverse complement strand
GGGGCGGTTGTACAAATAAGGTACCACAACACTGCACAAAATTTTTCAACGATGAATGGATAAACTCGTATGATTCCGTGAACAGCATAGTCTACAGACATCATCAAAAACATCAGGAACAATTTACAAAAATATCCCATTGTTCTACTTACTTTTGTAGGAGTTTTATAAGAAGAGAACACAATTCACGATACGCTTCAGTGATCATAATCTAAAATGACGCGTATTGTTGAAAATAGCGGCAGAAAGTGAACGAGCGGTAAACTATACAGTTGAGTAACTATATAATACACAATGGTTTTAGATTTGAACCGATGCCCGACAACTATAAATATTGGGAATAGGTGGTACGTTTTCTGGACCAGCGCCCTATTAAATGCAATATTTTCTGGGTACACTTTATGAACCAGAGCCCCTCGAAGAGTTAAAAAAAATGTTATTGCTTGAAAACGCATTTGTTGATTTACAATTTTTTTTGCTACTAAGTATGATTATTGAGGAACGATTTTTTTAAATCACAATATCTATTTCTCTTTGATATTTTTTTTTAGTAAATTTCCTCCTCTTTTAAAATATTTTTTCAAATTTCGGTTATCTCAAATATATTCCGAGATATTTGCAAAAAACCAAACCCATTTTTTTACTAAATTGTTTATAACTTTTGCAATTTTTTCGAGCCCCTCTTGAATATTTTCAAAAAGTTGCTAGAGGTCATTCCGAATAGAATGAGCCCTAGATCATAATTTTTGGTGCCCTTGGACAGAAGTGCCAAAAAAAGTATCTTGTGACCCACACTAATTTACCGTTGACGCTGACTTAGTTGATGAAAAACGCGTTCAGAAGAGTGTTGCCATTCTACTGTAGGAACAGTTTTTAACGTGCCCTCTCTGTCTTTATGTCGCTTTCCTTTAAAGATCTTTTCGTCAACTGTTCTCGAAGTTGTTAGTTTACTGACTTCGGGAGTTATAGGATATCTATTGACGTTCTCTCACCGTATTCGCGAAAACCATATTTAATAAGCAATTATTAACATAAATGGAAATATGATTGGTATACAGAGAAAATATAATGGGCAACCAGTACCTTTGTTTGTTTCCTTTTGTTATATTTAATTTTTATTTTTTCAGACATTACTTGAAAACCAATTTCCTTCTTGACCTCGTTTCATCGTTTCCAACGTACTATGATATTTTTATACACATGAGTATTTCATCCAAGGCAAGTTTGCTGTGGTTTACAATATTTCGATTTTTGTTAGTTATTCAATTTAGCAGATATTCAAGAATGGTAGCCAATGTAAGTTTAGAGGACCTACTCCCAATGAAAATCATTCGCTCATAAGTTTTTCTTTTAGCATTTCAACATTAACCACTTCACCTATATGACGACAATGGTTATTTTTTATACAGTGATTTTCTGGCACGTCATGTGTTGTGTTGTAGTATTCATAAGAAATCATATACTGCTTCATGCAGATCTTAGTAAACGTTTATTTAACTCGAAGAGTACTTCAAAAGGGTAACTATTGAATTACCTTAGCTTATGCGTGTATTTCACACTTTAGCTTAGTTTTTCCTTGTTATAATATATATTTACTTTTTAGAAATCTAACGATCACAGAAGATAGAGTATGGGTGATGTATTTTGGTGCACTACACCACAAATCACTTCTTCTGTACAATTCTGGGTATGGAAAGACAGAACCAGTTAGTGAACTGGAGATAGTCCTTATTTATTGTGTTTGGTATGGATCTAGTCTGTTTTGCATATATATATTGGGTAAGCAATTCTGCATTTATTTTTGAAAATAATTTTTTGTTGATTAAAAACACGTATTTCTGGTAGAAAATTGAATGGTGACAAAGAAAATAGTTAGGATGGGTTAGATTAGGTTGGATTAGATTTCACTACTCATTCCGTAATATGAGAAATGAATTCAAATTATAGTGCTTATATCTTAAATATTTTCTGACAATGACATTCTTGACGTGTGGGTAAAATACATCTTCATCTCATGAATATCCATACAAGTAATACTTGTTTGTCAGAAAATTATATCGTATTCAAAAAACACTCTAAAATGTGAGATTTTCACTTGATAGTTTACAAAACTGATACACATATTTCGCTATACAATATGTTTCAAATTGAACACACCACAATTTGAAAATTATTCAGAACCAACCATTAGTTCATTGAAGAAATTAAAATAAATTACAGGAGTGTTTTCCCTAAATTCCTCCTTTTCTACTTTGCAATGTTATAAATAATATTTTTCCATATTGGAAAAAGAATTGATATAATGAGTTGAAAAATGTAAGTTCAATATCAGGTGAATATTTGATAAATATTTTTACAGCTGAGACACACCATTTTGGAGAAACTCAAGAAAAAAGGACTTTTTGAAGAAACTCAAAAAAATATTTAGGTATTCGGGTCTTATTATTTTTATATGCCGATGTAAATATTACAAGTTTAACACAGATATGGAAATTTTAAATCTTCTAAAAGTAGTTGATATATTCATTCTTGAAAAAATAATAGAGTAAAGGTTGGTACACAAAATGTCATTCGTGAGCAATTTGATTTACTGCCTATTTTTTTTTGAACATCTGAATGATACTAAATTTAATTTTTCAAATCAATCTTTTGATTTGATATGTATGTCAGGCACCTTAATTCTGATTTTTAGATTTTTGAAATATTTGAGTAACTACTATCAAGGAAATCAACAAGATACATGTAAGAAATTAACAAAAAATAAATAATAATTGCACAAAGAAACTTTCCCTCGGTTATCTTAAAGGTGCGATTTTGTTCCATCCTGTTCATAAAAGAGGACGTATGCTTCTCCACTCATAAGCGATTTTGGTGAAATTGTGAAATTCTTGACAAGTGTCAATCGTTGTATTTGTGCCACGCGCCAGTATACGGGTGTCTGCAGTATGCTGTATAATGCCCTTTGTGATTTAAAAGTGCATATAGATTATAACAACAAGTAGCCACATTTTCTGCTGTAAAATTGTCCATATCCATTCCTTCTAGAGGAAATTCGATGACATCATTCAATTTGCCTCTAAATCTTTCCGTTGGAGAGAGTCTTTTTAAATGTATTACATAAATATGGGGAAACTTGTGTATTGATAGGGACTTTGTGCATTTTCTCCTTTTCTTGCATTTCGAACACGCCAGTTTTTCATTTCCATCCAAAGTTTCTTCTCTTCCAAACGAATCCAAGCATTGCCACAAACTCAATTGGTCGGTTCTTTGTGATATGGAGAGAGACAAATCCCAGAGAGGATCTAAGGTTACTGATGAGTGTCCACAGTGTGTGCATTTCATTGTGGATTTCAATTGACCAACGAAATTATTTACAATCTTAGAGTTATGCATCCTGAAATATGTGAGCCATGACTCTTGTGCATTTCCGCTGTTATTCAATTTTTCGTCAATTTCCGTTAAAATTGGTTTCGTTTCCTCATCAATTATATTAACGTATTCATGTAAACCCTCTAAAAGATAACGAAAAAACTCCTGAGCGTCTTGATGGAAATTACCCATGAATCGAGGAGCAAAGCTTTGAATCTGATTTTTTGAAGAGGCTGTATTTACTACTCTATCAAATGAATCTTCTAACCACAACTCCTTGATGACTTCTGCAAACGCTTTGATTAAAGCACCCTCCATACTAGAAATACTAGAACACTTCCAAAGAAAGGAAAAAAGCAATCAATTTCACAATAAACTCTTTACAAAGATGTGTAGATCATGCAAAGAAGTTCCTTTCACATATAAACTGAAAGAAGAAGCCCTATCGAAACAACAAATTTTATATAAACATTGAATTACGAATACACGAAAGAAAAAATACTGTCGAAACAACTACTTCTATATGAGCACTGGATTATTAAAAAACACATTTTCCTATTCAGTTTGTACTCCAAACTGAATAGAATCAGAAAGCGGTAAAATCTCACTTGCATGGAAGACTGTCATCCTCAATGGCAGACATCTATGTTTCGGAATAAGACACTTGCCTTATTGCGTCTTCAACACCAAGATAAAGCAATATTCCTAAACATCGATATCCGCCATTGACGATGACAATGTTCCATATAAGTGAAATTTTACCTCTTCCATACTATAGTGTGTAGCATTCATGTGAATAACATCTGATTCAATTCCATAAAGAATGTTTGGAGTACAAAATAAATGAAGAACAGTGTTTTTTTTATAATTTTTCACAATTTAATGTTCATATAAAAGTAGTTGTTTCGCGAGGGCGTTTTATATACAGTTTGTTTCTGAAAGTTACTTCTCTCTGAAGAGTTGTTTTTAATTAATTGCTCTCTGTTTTTTTTTTCTTTGGAAGATTCCTACATTTTTTGTACGAAGATAGAGAAGTAAAATGCGATTAATACTTTGACTGTTCTCGGAACCATAACGTTCATAGCAAATTGTGACCTAATTCAAATCCATTTGGATCTGGACTCTGAAGAGTTTCTGTTAAACCTCCAAATATAATATTTCGGTTTGTGACGAGAATTTATTTATGTTTTAACCTTGTATGGAACAACTGAATACAACTGAATAAATAATAGATTACCAAATTTGACTTATAAAGGCCCAGCGCTGACTTATTTGGTAACTAGAGGGCTATAAACATTAAAGTGGTATAAAATAATTTTTTCATGATGATCTCCTACCACGTAGTAATGACTACATCCATCAATCTAAGGATGTAGGAATTTGAATAATTATTGTCTGGTCACAGTAGAATAAAAATGTTTCATCGATCTTCTTCGGGTATTTTCACCTTCCACTATCTGATAAATATGAAAATGGTAATGAAGAACATTAAACTCGTGTAGAAAGGGCAAAGTTTTAAGCTCACCCTGATAAGTTAGGTACTGCATAAATTCAAACTATTTCTTACAAAAATATTATATTTATCAATAATTTGTCGTATTCAATAATTTTGACCAGAAAATAGGGTAAGAATTTTGTTTATACCACTGATACTCATCGTTCCCAAGACTAACATCTGCCCCCGTCTTCAGAATTAGAAAGGTGGATGAAAAACTCTGATTGCTTTAATAAAAAATGATTTTCGTTCAATATTTAGAATATTTTTTTTCAGTAAGATAACTGATATACGTTGTTTTAAGATCCAACTCAAGTGGGCCACCCAAGACCTCTTAAAACATTTCAAGAAGTGTATTTAAATAAACATTACGTGCTATTTTAACGTGATCTATTCAAAATCAAATAATGCATTAGTGAACAAATAGAATAAGTCAACACTCATCGATATTCACCCAAACCAGTAGAATTCTAGTGGGCATGTACATAAAAAATATATGCATTGTTGATGGAAATATTTTCGCACCAGTTCCCTTGTTTGAACTTTTATACCTGAGCGGTTTTGTAATAAGTAACGTTCTTCAGGCTTGAATATTCTTAAAAATTAAAAGTATCCTTGTATACCAAGATTTTGAAATCTAATTATCATTATTACTCCACTGGGACTTGAAATATTTGGTTATAGTAGAAAAGGGAATTGTTCAATGAGTAGTATGTTGACACCATTGAATATTAGTCCAACAAACAGAAAGTATATGATTTGTAAATACTGTCGTTCAGTCGATGTGAAAGATAGTGTCATACCTGCAATGAATTGATGCAAATTTTTTTAAAGTATGCTGGAATTGAATCATTCATTCTTAATCAGTAATGTAGCCAAGTTGAATGACGAAATGGAGAAAGCAGCAATAAAGTCAAAACATCTCAAAATGAAAATACTCGAATTAGTCGCATTCTTCAAAATTATCTCATTCAAAGGTACTTCTTTTAAAATTCCTTAATTATAATATCAAACATAAATTGATTATACAATTTTCTTAGCAAAGTGCCTTCCGATTTCGAAATGGTTTGGATTGAGATTCACCAGGAACTCTCTTCAATAATTTATTAGTGAAGATGAATTAACTTCATCAGTATGTTATAATGAGTCACTGTCAACTCCAGTCCAAAGGGAAGAAGGATAGGAAAATATAGCTTCTTGGTGGCTGTCGGGTATGGAAGTCAGGAAGGGGTTACAGATTTGAGAAATTTGTGGAATTATTTCAAGTGGGTTTTTGTTGAAAACTTCTCAAGGAACACTTCATTTCCTCTAATTGGTCCTTTGATACTACAGAACAGTAAATGTTTTCCAATAACACAAACTCTAAAGAGCTGACGGCACTGAAAATGTTGATGAATAGAAAACTAGAAGAATGTTTTATCATTGAAATGTCTTCAATTATTGTGTGAAAACTTAAACTCTTTAGAAGACCGAAACTGCATACTAACAAAAAGAGCTGACGGCACTGAAAATGTTGATGGATAGAAAACTAGAAGAATGTTTTATCATTGAAATGTCTTCAATTATTGTGTGAAAACGCAAACTCTTTGGAATACCGAAACTGCATACTAACAAATTTATAAATAATTTTTCCGGCGCACAGAATCAAATGCATCTATCATCAACATCATCATGATAATGATAACGTTCTATAATGTTCCGCTATATTATGGGTTATACCTATCCTCCTACTAGTCGGTTAGGTAAATGTAGTAATGGAATCAGAAACTCCTTAGCCATTTTCCAGCATTCTCGAATAATCCTACCCATCGATAGCTCCGCGACCGACCTAAAAACACCAGATAGTGCTGTTTCGAGAGTTCAAGGTCTCATCGGTGATGCTAGGCTAGGCTGAGTCACGAATGCATTGCTCGACTCAACTGTGCTTGGGGAGTTTGTTCATTTTTGGTATTCGTGCATTGAGTCTTCTGTCAATCCCATGGATGACATCTCTGTAAGAGAAGATGACTTTCTTGTCTTTAACTGAGAGTTGAGTCCAGCAATAAATTTATGGTTCAACCTAACACCATTGACAAGCCCTTGGAGGGTCGAAACGGTGAACGCGTCTTCGTAAGGGGAGATGGCATCGTCTTCACTTTATTGAACATAGTTTTGGATTCCCACCAACTGAACATCTTTCTCCTAAGTACTCTTCACTAAAATCGCTATCGCATCACCCTAATGATGAAGAAATAATTTTTGATCCTCGATTTTTCCGTTTCAATTTGATAACTTTGTAGGTATGGTATATCCTTTTGAAAAAAAATTAAAGTGACGATAACTCCTGAGTTTTGCAGCGCCACTTTGGCGACAATAGACTCCTTGAATTTTCTGGTTGTTAAATATATCTCTGGCAGCAAGAATTAACAGCAATAACTGCTGTGTTGCTATATATTTAGATGTGGTAACCTTTTCATGAATTGCTATTGACTTTGCCCTCATAACCTGATGTTTCGAGATAATTTCACTACAAATCAGTTGATTTTATATTCATTTCAACATCTACATTTCATGTTTGTATCTAAATTTACTTTTACCATGAATGTTCTACCATGCAGTTTTACTTCATTTTTTAGCCCATTAAGTGATGATATTTATATAATTTTCATACATCATAAATTAAAGTAATTTGTGAATGCTTCTCAATGACGTAAGGCTCTCTGCTAAGCAAAACGAGCACGACCGTCGACATTATTCACGTTGCTGCCTTTCACATTTCAATATCAATTGCAGCCATCGCTACATGTTCGAAAAATTAATAATTCTAAATCTGGCGATGTTAAATAACCAGTGCATTCGTAAACCGAAGCAAACTACAATTAATAAAAAGATTGTATTGTGGAGTAATTCATAATTCAATGATCAGTTTTAAAAAAATTCAAACTGAGGTACACACAAAAAGTCAAAGAGATCTGCAATTATTTCAGAAATAAACTTGCGAAAGTATCAAACAGATAAAACTGATTGAAATAACCTCAATACGTTCATTTGATACCTAATCTTTAAAAAATATTGAATGCATTCCGATCTTTTTATATTTTCATTTGTACTTTCACAAGACTCAAATGAGATAATGATATATTTTCGTGCATACAAAATACAATAATTATCATCTTCAACACTTACACTTTCATCTGATTCTTAACAGTATTTTAACGTTCCCGTTGTGAAACTTACCGATAAAACATTATGACTAGCACAGATAGAAAGTGTTTTATCGTAATAATGGTAGTACATAATGATAAAAACATTTTCATTATACATTTTCTTTCAAAATACCTTTATAATATCTCATATTCAGCAATTTTTATTTAACTTAGTGAACAATTATTAGTAAAATTTTCTATAACTGAACCTGTCCTTGAGGAGCCTTAAGTATTCAAGACAAAAACAAAATGATTTCCTATTTTGATCAATCACTTTTATCTTCATGCTCGTAATTTTTTATCATCGATTCTAGTGAATAATTTCATGAATTATTGTCAAAACATCACCATGATTTATTTCATCTGGAGATATCAGACTATTTTTTTGCCACCGAATAAATCAGAATCGTAAAAAAACTACTACTTTTTAGACACCACATATTTTTTCTCTCTACCCATGGGTCTTCTTCAAGTGTACCTACTTCAAAGAAACACTTTTTAAAAGTTTCAGTATGTATTCAGTCAAATACACATTAACTTGTATGCATCAAAAACTAGATTGGGCACAATAATCTCGTTTCGAGCGTAAATTTTACTTACCTGAAAATTCTAGTAAATCTAACATAATGTTATGTGGTCCAAAGAACAATTAAACGTTTTCTCAAGATATCAAAATTATTATTACTAGTGACCAATTAGCTCTTGTAGAACATACATAAAACATTGATTTGGACGGGTAACGACGAGTATAAAACTACTTCTGTATGAAATGTTAGTATTGTCTATTTTTAATTTTGCCGACTGCGTTTACGGCCCTACTATGTTTCAAAGAGTCGTGTTCAAAAGTACAAAAAGTTCAAACTCTTGCCTAAGACTTGATAAAAATTGGACTGAGAAGGCTGACATAAAAAAAATTTGGTAAAATTTGATTTCAGTATTCAATATAGTTGTCTTCGAGGGCGATACAACGACTATAGTGGTCATTTATTTTTTGGATGCCAATTTTATACTACGATTTGCCTTAAGTCTCAAAAAAGGCCTCAGTTTTGACGATTACCTCTTCATCAGCGCTAAATAAATTTCTTCCCAGCTAGCATTCTCTTAAGGTCTGAGAATAGGAAAAGGTCGCTGGGGCCAGATCTGGAGAATACGGTGGATGAGAAGCCCAATTCATGCAATGTTGCCATCATTTTCATCGATTTGTGAAACGGTGCAATGTCTTGATAAAACAGCACTTTCTCTTTCTTCAAATGGGGAAGTTTTACGCGATTTCGTCATTCAAACTCTCCAATAATGCTTTGTAATAGTTGATAATCGATGAATATTATACCAACTGTTGCGTTTTTGCACGCTTTGGAGTTGTATCCCCACGTGCAGTCCACTCAGATGACGATCGTTTTGATTCTGATGTGAGTTAATGGAGCCATACACTGCCCAGAATCTTCAATTCTTTGTTGTTTTTTGGTCGATTGGAAGCTCTTCAGAGCCTCAGGTGTCTCGATCAACTTCACTTTGTGGTCGTACAAAATTATTTTCTGGACTTCATTTATGTTTTCGTCAGTAACAGCCTCTTTGGGGCGTCCACTGCGTGCATTTCACCTCATTTCAACTTGCAAATCACTTCTCAACGGTTGAGTTTTCTCGGCGAAGTCCGAATAATGTTTATCAAGCCAAGTCTTGGTTGCAACAATATTTTCTCGCCAAAAAGCAATGCTATATTAACACACAAAATGTATTTTCATCATTTTTTTAAACTAACAAAAATTGCTTCGAATAAAATTTTATATCTTACCAACTATTAATCCGAAAGCTGTGAAATTTAAATGCGTTTCTGTTGAAGATTAGGGTTAATTAAAAGTTACATCGATTTAATACTAGTAGCGCCATATGTGTGTTAGCCTTCGAACTTTTTAGCTCATCTGATATATGGTGTTCGTAGACGCGAAATCATTTCATGTAAATAATTACTGATGGTTGGAGAAAATTTTTTCACGCTGCTTGTTTGTTCCACAAGATTATAATTAAAATCCTCCTATTTACGTCGTGAAATCACATTTCGCTCTGATATTCATAATGTATAAATGTAGGATACAGAGGTACACTAATGCCACCATAGTTCAAAACTGAATTTTTCACGAGTTGTTTTTCACATCAATTATGCAGCATATACAATTTATATTACCTCTGGAACTTTAATGTCTATCGTTAACAAAATTAAAAAGAAATATCTTTTCGACCAATCTCAACTTCTTTCTTTTTTCGTTGTTCGTTTTTCTATTTAAACTTGAAACAATAATTCATGGAACATTTTTGGAGAAGTGGAAGAACAATTTGGTGGAGGTCTTGTCTGCAAATGACATGAACTGTGCCCTTTTCTCTTATTTATTAGTTTATGGTCACAAATATGAAGTAAACAATTTATGTCAGAAATGAAGTCCTGGGGTAAGCGATCATTGGGTCCAAGAATCATCTGCCATAAATGATATTGAAAGGCAAGGAGATTGACTTGAAACAATTGAACTTGAGGCTATAATAGGCTATAATAACTCTGTGATTTTAAGATAGTGTAATAACAAACTGTTCAAAAGACAACCTCTTCTTAAAGACAGTTCAATTTGTAACTTCGTTCCAATCATAAGTGGGATTATTATTAAGAAGAGTTTTTGTCCAAAGGCTTCAAAATTCTGTTTTCTGTGAAAACAGTCTCTGCATGATAAACAAACAAGCTATTAATCAGATTTCACTTGATGTAATTATTTCATTTCTTTGTTAAGACAAAACTGGATATCTAACGAGTAGTCTGGGAATATTTTGAAATGACATCATCGTAACGATAAATTACTTTTTAAACCAGTTTCATCTGAATAGTGATATACGTGTATATATTTATATGAATGCGTTTTTTATTTGAATCATTTAACGGTTGTTTTTTTTCAGCAAAAATGAAGATCATTCTTCCGCTAGTCGTTTGGATATTATGGCTGAATGAGACGGTAAGTTTTCTAAACAAATTCGATTGTAAATCCAAAATACCACCTGCTGTATGTATCCATCACATTTCAATGGTAACTTGTTTTCCCACTGATTTTGATGATGATGATGATGAGCTATAGATTTTCATCAAATATAGGCAAATTCCATCACTATCAATATGATAATGAATGTTGAAGATGATAAATGTTTCTTCAGAATAATTAGATATACAATTGATATCATTAACAGTGATTTTGGTTGATGCAGGGTTCAATAAATTCTATTAAAAAAAGCATTTTGGCGACGTTCTAACTATTAAGTGTATCGATTTAAAAGAGTTTCAAATATCAACAAATTGCTTATCAAATTCTTAATCCACCAAGAGTATACACCACGTCTTATTCTGTAACACATCTATGTAAAAAAAATAGTAAGATGGCCTTTTCTAGATAGATTTCTTTCTATCTATCAGAAATTATGTTAATTACTTTCGGAACTAAATTCGATCTCATTCAAAAACCTAGAAAATAACAATAATAGGTAATTGTTTTCATACCAATTTTTGAAAATAAAATATTGGAAATACCAAATAGAAGTACCATTATAGAAAAATCAACATTCATACCATCAACATATGATTTACCACCAAATAAATCAAACTGCCTATCAGCTAAATCGCTATTAACATAGCTATTCAAGTTTTCAACGATTCTTAATGTCTACGGCAATTGTACAATCCTCGACTCTGCAGCCAAAAAAAATAGATCGAATGACTTGTAGACGTAAAAATGAAGAAGAAAACCTTTTAGTATTCGCCAGTCTCTTAGCGTTCATGACAGTGGAAATGAACAATGTTTCTTCGGCCTTTACAGAATATTAATGTAAAATCGAATTGGTACAATAACTACTTAAGGTGTAAATTATACTGTAGTGAAGCGTAGGTTTAGTCATGGTGACTTGTCAGGAATTATTATTTTTATAACAGTGTTTCGGTCATTATGCCGTCTCCAAGATAGTGTGACATAGTAATAAAAAATCCAAGCACGCTTGCTTGCACAAATTCATTCATTCACATCTAAAAATATATTCATGAGAAACATGGACATACACTACATCTCCAAAGCAGTTTTTACTGTAATTTCTGTCACATCACCTCCGTCCCTCAGTACTCATTAAAAGTTTTGCATTCTGCTTTTGCAAAATGATGCGCAGTTAACATTGATTTTTCTTGCAGCCTTTCAAAAATCCATGAAACTTGAGTCATTGAAAAAAGCCATTTATTTCATTCATCAAGTAATTGAAGGGATGATGATGATTTTTTCAAAACCTCATTTTACTAACTATTCCAGACCCACATAATTTTATAAAATCATTTTTCTTCAATTCAATTGAAAATTATTTTTGCTATACACATATGACAAGAATAGTGAAATTTACACTGGATTTTTTCACATAAACAAGTTCAGTATTTTCAGTCATACAATATATGAAATTGTAATTATTGAGACAATACTATTTATTTAATTAAAAAACTAATCAATAGAGTTTATTGTATGATTTTCACTATAAGGGTTTTACAAAAACCGCGGTTTTTTTATAGTGAAAATCATACAATAAACTCTATTGATTAGTTTTTTTAATATGAATTTTAGTCAAGTATCGGCCAGTTCTATTCAATTATTTATTCAATTCATCAAAGATCCATAATGATTTCTTCATTACCTTCTAAGTTTTCATCAACCATTCAAAGTTCATATACATTACCATAGTGACAACGAAATCACTATACGCGGCGCCATTAATTGATAAAACATTTAAAAATCTATATAGAGTATAAATTTCCAATTGTTCTATGCTTTTTTTCTAACAATTCGATAGGATATAAAATTCTCTCTTCAATGCAAACAATTCGATGTAGGAAGAAACAAACGACAAAGTTTTTGAATGAAAGTTGAAAAAGTGTAATTCTTTACTTACCTATCCACGTGTATTTTCCAATTTTTTCAAATACCATTTTATATTTCATGTATCTTGAGAATCTTGAGGAGAAGTGATATTTTTTAACGTTTACATCGAAGAGTACTTCTTTACTACAAACAAATATTGAAGGCACATGCTGCCCATTTTTCTGTGTCAGTGAAAAAGTGAATGATTAGTTATTAACTCACAATGATATAGAGTAGCTTCAACATTTTCACTGACGTAGCATCTTGCACATTTTTCTCTAGTAAAAGAGGTACACTTCGATGTCAACGTTTAAAAAATATTAATTTCCGTCAAGATTTTCGAAATAAATGGCATTTCAAAATCTGGAAAAAGTACTTGGAATACTGAAATATTCCACTTTTCCAACTTTTATTCTAAAACTGAGTAAAATTCATCGTTTGTTCTTTCATACATCGAGTTGTGCGACAATATTTCTATAGATGATGTCATAGAAACATAGTGCAGTCATGTAAAAATTAAAAAAGAAATGACTCCTACGTCGCGATGAAAACATGTGTCATATCGTGGACAACAGAATTTCATATCCGATCGAATGGGTTTCTTTCCGGTCAACCCTGTAAAGATTTTCAAATGATATATCATTCAAAATATTGGCTTGGATTAACTATGAGTATACCTTCATTCCGAATTTCAAATGTCTTAACTCATAAATGATTGAATGTCGTCGTTGTCAATGATTTCGTTGTCACCTGGTATAATAAGAATCGTGAATTCGTCGGTACGAATCAATCCTTTGAAGTACAATTTAGTATAGATTTTCCATAAAAAATAAGTTCACAGCACAATACAATATATTTCGGTATGAGGAAGCTAATACTGACTGCATGAAGTAGCATATAAAAAGTAGAATTTCTATAATGGAATATTTGTTATATTTTCCTTCCCAAAGTTATCACTTGTATAGTAGGACTCCATCTGATGACTGTATTTTGTTTCCCTCAACACTCCAAATTTCACAGAGAATACCTTGGCAGTTGGATTCTTTGATGTGAAGATCTATAAAATATGTTCAGCTTATTTCTTCACAAGTACTGAATGAAGTTTATTCTTCAGTATTTTCAATGACTGAATACAGTTTGAATATTACTGCAGTTTTATCCCAACACCAAACCGTTATTTTAACACCTAGAAATGTGTTTCGATCACCAAGTGATCATCTTCATGAGAAAGATTGAAAGTGTAATAATGTCGTGTCGAGGTATTACAATAACGGTTTGGTGTTAAGATAAAACTCCAGTAATATTCATTACTACACAAAAGGTTCCAAACGGTACATCACAAATGAATACAGTTTATTGAAATAATTCTTCAAAAAGCATGGAATATACTAAACTCTCGTGATAATCTATATTGTTCCATATTTAGATTATCACTATCGATACGATCTATTCAAAACACCTCAACTTATTTTTTCCACACTTATTCGTACCAATCAGAATCGTGAAGAAAGATCACTACTATAATTATCCTACAGATCACTCCCACTGAGTCAACATACCGAGCAAAGGATGACAACCTTCTGCATTTCTGAATTCGAATATAATCAAGAATTTCACATGAAGCAAAATAATGCAATACCTGTTTTCCTGTTAGTTTCAAACCGGTCATTTATAAGCCGTGCATAGAATAATTGAAATAATTTCAGAAGATACTGGAATTGGTATTAAATTACACCACTTTCAATATAGCTCGCGATTGCATGAGATACCATTGACATCCTAGTCGCTACACTAAGGTGCATCACTCTAGATGCACGCGCCTTGCAAAGCGGTCGATGGAATATTGATACATTTTTTTTTCTTTTAAAAATTGTAGTCCTCAAAAGGTCATGTTCACAGTGAGATTAATTGAGAGGTAAACCTTTGGCGTAGAATAAATCCAAAACAAGCACTTTTCCCAATCATCAGAAATGTAATACTCTTCGTTTTTCACCAACCAAGTTGGCGCCTTCGGGAGATGAAGAAACTTGCTTCCTTACTGTAAAATTCCCTATTTATATCTAACATTTTCACTCCTCGATACAAATCAATTATCGTAGTTCTCATGCCACACTTCGCTGTTTCCAGACTTTCAAAATCATCCTAAAAACTAGTGTCATGTTTCAATTTCAATAATTTTAGTTTCTATTCATTCTATGGCCATTCTCCAAACGTGTTGGGCGGCACTAGATTTTTCTGGTCTTTGAAATCGGACTGCGTGTTCTTGAAATGTGTGTCAATGAATGGCTTAATCTGCCACAGTAATTACAGCTTATTTCATAGATCCCCACTTTTCATTTTCCAACATCTTGTCATCAGGGTTACCTTTGTATTGAACATTAAATGTTCATGAATAGGGATTAACTGAATTAACTAAAAATAAAAAATTTACAAAATAATGAAGATTTGAACAAGAAAACACAAGTAATTAATATGAACAGTAAACATCAAGTTTGTTAATTGGATTCAAAAACTAAAATATTTGTTTACGAATAAATAACTGAATAAAAAACTTTAGTAGAATAATTAATATGAGCAAATAGTTAACATTTGTTGAAGTGATGAAGGCTAATACTTTCACGTTCAACTTTTTGAAAATACGATCTAATCCGTTAGTGTATCTTGGTTAATACGGACGGGCAATAAACTTTAGATTCATGCCTTTTAGAAGAAAAAAAAGATTTGCTGAGATTCTCCCTGAATTTACGTTTCCCAATCAACTTATCTACAATATTTGAAGAATGCTCGTTGCATTCAGCTATTTTCTAATAAGATTTTTTTTTAATATCGTACCAGTAAATTTCCTTACTCCATGTTCCATGTCAATTTTAGTTTTTTTCTATTACTTCTCCTTTCCATGTCGATTCTTGTTTTTTCGATTACTTCTCCTCTGAGACCATAGACCAATTATCAGAAGATCATTGATGTGTATCGCACTTTGTTGAAATATACAGAAGCTTTAACGAGCAAATTTTCCGAAAATTTCTACTTGGAAAAGGAGAGCGAAAGTGTTCGGTGTTTGATATAAATAGAGCGTTTTAGAGTTAGGAATTACTAGTATTCATCTCTTGAACGCGCGTCTAAAAGAATTATTGCATTTCTGGTGATTTGGGAAAAGTACTTGTTTCGGTAATATCTGCAAATTTTTTAATTCAGCAATATTCGATGAACGTACACTTTCATTTATAAGATGTGGCTGTATGGTATTTCTTATGGTAAGTACGTACCTGAAGCATCCGGTGTCTTCACAGCCCGGAGCAGCACGTACGTTAGATTTCCTTTCCTTTGCCCACAAACTTGAAGTCATTGACGTCTATCGACTCGAAAAATGACTGTACTTTACATTACCGGATTGAAGAGGTGACGTGAAAGAGACACAGCAAAATATGAATTTTATAGATTCCAATCTTTCAGCGTAGATTTTTTGTTAAATTTCTGCCTAACTTATGTCAATCGTTGAATTTCTTTGAAAGTATCAAATTTTTATTGGCATAAAATATTTCACACATTTGAAAATTATTTTTGAGTATGTTTTATGCTAGGTGATATCTACGTTACAATTAATTAATGTAAACAATCTTATATAGAAGTATATAAAGCAGATCTTTGCGACATATGATAAAAAATATAATGTATATATATATATATATATATATATATATATATATACAGTGTGACCCATTTAAAATGGAACCACCC
>WOGJ01056431.1:0-18980 GCA_015342185.1 Leptinotarsa juncta | reverse complement strand
AAACGATTTTTCTTCTGTATGAGTTCGTTAATGATTTTTTAATGCGATACCACGTGTGAAAGACTTCGAACATATTTTGCATTGAAACGGCTTTTCTCCTGTATGACTTTGTTCGTGAACCTTCAAACTAATAGTATAAGGAAAATATTTCAAACAGATTTTACACTGAAATAGTATTTCTTGATCTAATGAATAACCAAGTCGACTGAAAGATTTCGAACAGACTTTACACTGAAATAACCTGTTTCCACTATGACTGTCTTCGTTACCTTCCAAATTATGACGCTGAATGGAAAATTTTGAACACATACGGCCTTGTAATGAACTTGCTTCAGTAAATATATGCCCCTGAACTTTCGAAGCATCACTATGCAGCAATTTCGACATCTTGATTCATGTCGCCATTGCAAATATCGTCGGTCACGTTATCCTTGTACACAGTTTTTAGAAATCGGTTCATCTACTTACCTGTAGCATGGATGGATACTGGAGAAATTTTGAGTGTTTCCAAATCAATTTATGGTGACTTAATGAACATTGTTTTCAATGGTCCTATAATTATTTTCAGTGAAGTAGGTAGTTGGAAAATTCCACCTCATTCAATGTATAGAATTAGAAAGTACCTACACTGATTCGTAGAACTAGATAAAATAATTTAAAAAAATTGTTATGTTGAATGGTTTTATTAAAACAATGTATAATGATTGTTGTGTTTTCACAAAAAAACAATGTACGAACTGGTGTTTATTTACATTAACTTTATTAACTTTCATAACTAATTTAGATCTCAATGAACTAACTAATATGACGCCTTTCGTGTACTTTCAAAGCATAATTTCGAGTGAAAGACTTCAAAAAAACTTTACACTAGAAGGATTGTTCTCCGCTATGACTTCTTTCGTGAATTTTCCGATGAGTACTTTGAGTGAAAGATTTTGAGCATATTGTGCATCGACATGGTTTTTCTCCAGTATGAATCCGTTCGTGAACCTTCAAATTACTACTTTGAGTGAAAAATTTCAAACACGTTTTACACTGAAAAGGTTTTTTTCCAGTATGACTTCGTTCGTGAAGTATCAAATGAGGTCTTTCAGTGAAAGATTTTGAACATAATTTACACTGAAACGGTTTTTCTCCTGTATAAGTTCGTTCATGATTTTTTAATACGACACTACGCGTGAAAGACTTTGAACATATTTTGCATTGAAACAGTTCTCCTGTATGAATTTGTCCATAAACCTTCAAACTACGAGTATGAGCGAAATATTTCATACAGATTTTACACTGAAATGGCTTATCTCTAGTATGACTTCTTTCATGATTCTCCAAATGACCAATTCTAGCAAAAGATTTTGAACAGATTTCACACCCAAATGACCTGTTTCCGCTATGACTGTCTTCGTTAACTTTCAAATTATGATGATGAATAGAAAATTTTGAACACTTAGGGGCTTGCCACGAACTTGCTTCAGTATATCTATGCCCTTGAACTTTCAAGATATCATTATGCAGCAACTTGACATCTTGATTCATGTCGCTATTGCGAATATCGTCGGTCACTTTATCCTTGTAAACAATTTTCGTTTTGACATCTTTGTAGGCAAGGTCGATTTCATCATAACGTTCAACTTTCTTCTGGTCATCAATAATGACCATATCATTGTGGTAATCCATAGATAATGGATCAGCAATTTGCACCAACTCAATATCTGGAGTCATATCGTCATTGCGATTATCTTCGGTTACGTTATCCTCATACACAATTTCTGTTTTGATATTTAGGTAGACAAGGTCGATTTCATTACTTTCAATTTTAATTCGTTTATCAATGTCCATATCATCGTGGTAATCCATAGAGTAAGGATTAGAAACTTACAGCAACTTGAAATCTGGAGCCATGTCGCTATGGCAAATACCTTTGGCCACATCATCCCCATACACATTTTCTTTTTTGATGTCTCCGATTTTATCATCACGTTCAATTTTCATCTGTCCACCAATCTTGCCTATATCATCACGATTATTCATAGAGAACGGATCGGTAACTCGCAGCAACTCAACATCTTCAGTCAGGTCACTTTTAATATCGTTGATCACGTTATCCTCATCCATGATCTCCCATTTGATATCTTCGTAGTTAAGCTCGATTTCATCACCACGTTTGATTTTTATCTGTTCATCAATATTGTCCATATCATCTTGGAAATCTATAGAGTACGAGTCAGTATTAAATACTTTAGCGGACTTACTGAATGTTTTTAATTCGTATGGTTCAACTTTCACTGAATTCAATTCGGGGGTGACTTTATCAGAAACAGAATAATTGGTTTTTTAAATCGACATTTCGACCTTACTGTTATCCATTCTAAAAGTCGATAAAGACACGAACTTATTTGCATATACTGAATATATAAACCACTATAACCATTACAATGTTCAATCAGAACTGAATCCTCTCTGAAATGGCTTTCTATTTATATGAAATATAATTGAATGTGATTGGTCATTATGGCATACCTGTTTTTAGAAACAGGTTTATCTACTTACTATAGAATAAATGGATTCTGAGAAATTTTGAGTAATTCCAAATTGATTTATGATTACCTTATGTCATATAATAGTCCTAGAATTATTGTCAATGAAGTAGATAGTAAGTAGATTCCAGTATATAACTACAGTACACGTCACATAATTAATTCCTCTATCAACCAACTGTCAACTACAACAAAGTACAAACTACAACAAAGTACTGTTCACGAGTAGAGAGGACTGGATCTTCTGTGAGAAAAAATATTAAGAGCAGATGATTTTTGGTTCACAGATGGATCACAAAAACACCTTCTGGTTCTGGTGCAGGTGTTGTTTTTGCAGAACCAGGACAGACATATCTTACCTGTCTAGGAACCAAAGCGACTGTTTGTCAAGTATAAATTTACGCTATTGAATTATGTGCAGAGATATTGGAATATTCCAACCTCATATAAAAGTCGACAAAAATATTCTCTGACAGCCATGCGGCGTTGGAAGCTCTTAGCTCCCATCGAGCAACGTCTAAATTGGTAGCAAATTGTCAAAAACGACTCTCTCTGGTCTTGATTCCTGGCCATACTGGGCTGGAAGGCAATGATGTGCGATAGTCATCTTCATTTACTTCAGGTTGGAAACTATTCCCTTACCCTTTCAACGGAAGGCAATGATGTTGCTGACTTCCTTGCAAAGGAGGGTGCTGCAAGCAGCTTCATCGGACCAGAACCTGTCTTTGGCATCGCTTCAGGTTTTGCCAAACAAACATTGAACACCTGGATGGCAAACAGATTTATGGACTTCTGACAGAATCTTCCAGGATTGGCTCATGCCAAGGCGTTTATTCACCCTTCGAAACTTGATACCAAACAGTTGTTGGATTGCAGTGGGGAGGCAATGGATGAAACAGCAGAGTATATACTTTTTAGAATTCGGGAGAGCCGTACTCTTTCATTCTGACCTGAAAAACCACTCACCATACAAACTAATCGGCTTCGTTAGGAAGCTGGGTTTATTTGGTCGAGTGTGAATAGGTGTGAGCCACAATAAATCCTTGCGGTGGAGGGTCGAAAAGACCCACTCACTGTAGTTCTAACTTAAACCTAACCTTTGTTATTAGAGACCATAGTTACAACGTTCATTTATTTCGCATTTGTGTTCATTTTATCATGAAATGAACACAATAGAGTTCCTGGCGTTGAAAGTATGTTCTGATTATACAAAATACAGGTACTTGTTAAATTACATACTTTCTGATTTATGAAAAGTACCAAGCTCATCTATCCCCTCAGTACTACGAAAAAAATTGCGGTCATTTGAATTTAACTCTAATCTATTGAATTTATTCAGTTTTCCCCTTACAATTCCAAAATGAATGAAATATTCAAAACAAGTACTTTTTACAAATAATAGGACTGCAACACTCTTTTTGTTGACGTTTTCAGGAAATGAATTAGACTAATTATCGTACATCTTGACACCTTTTCAACTGTTGAGCAAATGTCTGGACCTAAAATTTTCTGTAATTATATTTTATAAAATTCTCTATAGATTGCATTTCTTTAAAAACATCAAAATGAGAGAAATTATTTAATATTTCCATAATAACAATTTAAACAAAATTATTGGTTCATCATTTTGTAACGCTGAAATACTTTCTGAAATACTGGAGTTTTTCCCCAACACGAAATCGTTATTTTTACACCTTGACACGTGTTTCGATCACCAAGTGATCATCTTTAAGAGGAAAATAAAACTTTAAAAATAACGATTTGGTGTTGGGTGGTGTAGTAACATTCATTACTATTACTACACCAAAGGTTCCAAACAGTACATCATAAGTACAGTTCTAGTGTTTGAAAGTAATACCAGCTATAAATTGTGGTCATTCCTTAACTGACTTTCCCAAGCACTGTTCGCCAACTAAGTTGGCGTTTTCAAGAAATGAAGTACACAATTAAATATATATCTTGGCACCTTTTCATTTATGTATTATTTGATACGCTACTACGGATTTTTGTCCCAATCTACGATCTCCATATTTTTCTATCAATTTTCATCAAATTTGCGTCTATTCGCGTTTTCATAGCCATAACCTATTGCACCTCTCATTAGGAAAATATTTTATAAAGTTGAACAAGTCCAGTGATACGTGCCATTTTGGGCATACTTTGACGAATTCCGGTAACCACTGCTTGGTTAATGGAAACACATATTTTATTAGACACTTTTCGATAATTTCAAAATTTTGAATGTACATTTTGCATATATTGATATCCCGAGTTTCATTCAAGAAAGGAAAATTCAAAATTAAACTGAAATAATTTCAATTGATTCATAAGAATAGCCTACGAACGAGTGTTCGATAACAAAATCTCGGTAAGCTTTAGACAGGAATTTATGTGGATATACTAAATATATTAACCAGTACAACAATTACAGTTTTCAATCAGAACTGACCTCCCTCTGAAATGAACTTCTATTTATATGAAATCTTATTGAATATGATCGGTCAGTATGGCATACCTGTTTTTAGAAATCAGTTTATCTAATTACCTTTTCAATGAATGGATTCTGAAGAATGATGACTTATTGACACATTAACTCATTGTTTTCGATGGTCCTATAATTATTTTCAAAGAAGTAGGTAGTCAGTAAATTCCACCTCATTCAATGTATAGAATTAGAAAGTACCTACTTATATTCGTAGAACAAATAGGTAGATGAACTAGATAAAATAAGTTTAAAAAAATTGTTATGTTAAACGGTTCAAAAAAATATAATAATTTTTGTGTTTTCAGGTTATAATTGAATATGTGTTAATGCTGCTCGTTTATTACTGTAGGAAAACATATTCGATCTGCGATACATTCGGACCTTTTTCTACCTGACGGTACTTAGGTATTGTAATACATTACAATAATCATGTAAATAATGTACTATGAACTAAAATAAATCGAAAGGTCCCAGGTAGCAATCATCACATCACTCTCCACATTAATCTACAGTATAGATCAGTTAAAACATAATGAAATCGTTTGGCGTAGTTTAAC
This sequence comes from Leptinotarsa juncta, assembly GCA_015342185.1. Classification (NCBI taxonomy): domain Eukaryota; kingdom Metazoa; phylum Arthropoda; class Insecta; order Coleoptera; family Chrysomelidae; genus Leptinotarsa; species Leptinotarsa juncta. Next base: position 13,404 of record WOGJ01056431.1, on the reverse strand, counting down.
CTGAGTAAATCTGTAAATACTACACCCAACGATTCAGTTATTTTCTCATCTGATGAATACAATAGATTGCTGAGGAGAGTGGTACTCGTTGAATTACACCTCAATTTATAAATGAAAAGTGCCTATATTGTGTAAAATCATTTATATCACATACTTCATACATACATATCGATACTTCAAATAAAAACTAACACGGTTTTTTTAAAAAAAAGATCTGCCGAAGCACACCTACTCCAATTTACGGTTAAGTTAGGTCCAAAGTGAGTGGGTCTATTCGACCCTCCATCGCAACCCATAGGGGATTATTGTGGCCCACACCTATTCACACTAGACCAAATAAATCCAGCTTCTTAACGGAGCCGATTAGTTTGTATGGTGAGTGGTCTTTCAGGTTAGATGGCAAGGCGACACACACTGTCTTCTGACAGTCCGACTCTGTGCATATGATAATTCAAATTGCAGTGACCTGCGAGAAAGCCTATTAGACATCGTAGTTCATCCCTACCATAGTCCAACAACTATTTGGTATCAAGCTTTGTAGGGTGAATAAAGGCCCTAGAGTGAGCCAATCCTGGAAAATTCTGCCAAAAGTCCATTCATTTGTTCTTTGTTTGTTTGGCAAAGCCTAAAGCCATGCCAATGACAGGTTCTGTTCCGACGTAGCTACTTGCAGCACCCTCCTCAAATGCTACTTGAATATCGTGAAATACAGCAACCGCAATCTCCTTGTCAAGAGAATGGAAACTTTTCTCCATAAGGTTGTTTATTGCTAAATCCGTAGATTTGACGGTTTGATAAGCATACTGAAGGTTATGCATATAATGCCACTCTCCTGATATATCCATCCAATATCCTCTCAAGTCCTTTCAACAGGAAGGATGTAATGCTGAGTGTTCATACCGATTTGGGGTGTGGATCTTTCCGACTCACTTCAGGTATATATACCACCCTTGCTACCAACCAACTGGATAGTACATAGTTCAACAACAAAATAACTCTATACAATTCTATAAGAATAGGTAAGATTATTTCCAGTCCGGTATGAAGAAGATCTGGAAATACACCATCCTCTCCAGGAGATTTGAAGGGCTAAAACGACTTGATAATCCATTCTACTGCCGGTGTTGTGATAACATTCTTGACGACCTCCCAATCGTTCTTTTTGGGACATTTAACGTCCTCCACGATGGGAGGTATGTTGTTATCAAGAGTCAGACTTTCAGAAAAGTGGTTTTCTATCAAAAGCTCTAACGTTTCTTTACTAGAGGTCGTAAATGTTCCATCAGGTCAAGTCCAGCCTTTTTCCCTGGTTTTCTCGACGCGACGTTAGCCGTCTTCCTCTCCTGAGAATAAACTGGTTTCCCAGCCTTGGGATGGGTGTGAGCCGCTAATTTATCCTTATGTTTGGGTGGAGGTTCTATTGAACTCTTCCCCATAGTTGGATTTCTACTCGGCCCCGCTTTATTTACTCTAACGGGTAAATTAGAGTGACAAATATACGAAATATACTTTAAAAACTTTGAAAGCAAAATTTAAGTGCATGCAATTCGCACAGACCTCATTTAAGCTTTCGACAAAATTGATCATGGTCAAAAAGTCAACAAACTTGCTAAAGTCGTATTGCTGGATAACTGCTGAATTGGTTTTGATCTTAAGTAAGTAACCGATGTCAGGCGGATTTTATTGAAAATTATATCTCAAACTCAATTCGCATAACATCTGTAGCTCCCCCAGGGATCAAATTTGGGTCCACTGGTCTTCAACATTCACAACTGTTGTATCAGAATATTCCAAGTTTTCCAATGTACGCTGACGATCTGAAAATATTCCATATAGTCTCTAATTGAAATGAATTTCTGCTGATACACGAAAACATTGACAGGTTTATGAAATACTGTGAAAATAATACGCTTAACCTAAACGTTCGCTGATCTATTGTATTACATTCCATGTATATAATCCATCACATTTTCATAAAAGAGGATTCATAGCAGAAAAAATGTGAATACAATAAAAAAATTCATGGATAATTAAAAATACATGAATGTAAAAGAATTGAGTGCATTGATGAAAGCACTCAAATGGCAAACAGCAGGTTAAGACACAGTTAAACGAAAGTTCACAAACAAATAATGAACGTTGAGTGAAAAAGTGTTTCATAAATGAAAGTAAAGTTGTAAAGTTTCAGTTGAAACAAAAATTGCATAAAACCGATGAAGTATATCTAATCATTTGCCAGTGACACGTACAAATCACTCATGCGACTTCATGAACTGTTTGATGTGTCCAAAACAAGCACTTCATCCAATTATCAGAAATGACATACTCTTCTGGACGCGGGTTTCATTAACCAAGATGAAATTTTCAGGAGGGAATTATTGTGGTGAGAAATTCATGAAAAATTAATTGTGCATTTAAAATTAATAGTTGGTTGAATATTCAATTGGAAGAACTAATAAGTTAGGAAAATGATTTAGGGAAGATAAGTCTGACACCTATATTTTGGAAAAACAGATAGAAAAATAATATTATAGTTGTTAAAGTGAAATTATGAAAGGGACTTGATAGAGTATATATAAACAACTCATACACAAAGGAAAAACAGTAGAAAAATAAATATATTATCCTAAACTTTGTTACTTATCTGAAAAAGCACAAAGTAACTACTTGAAAATTGCGAAAGTTTGAGATGAATGAATATAAATATTGGTCAATGAAAAAACCTCTTACTGCAAAGAAGTAGATCATCATCAAACAAGAAGTAATGAAGGAAAATACCATTGGAATTAAGTAAAATGAAGATGGCAAATTTCAAATGGCTGAAGTGACTGTAACAAATACAGTAAGTACACAAAAATTATAACGGCCAGATCTTTTGAACGTACCAAATTATGTCAAATTATTTCAAATTTCTCATTTTAGATTTTGTTTTCGAGTCGGAACTGATCTCAATATATTTACTATTAGACACATTATCTAATTATGTTTCAAACTATATATCTTTAGAAAATGTTATACTTCAACTTTTTGGTCGCTTGAAATGTATTTGGTCGCATAAAAAATATTTTCCGGTTTTGTAGGTAATGCCAAGTTTTCTAATAGAACAAATGCATTGTATGATGGTCAGTTTAATAACACTGCAAGTTTCTCCTCGTCATTTTAGATTCTATTTGCCTCGAAGAAATGCTCAACCACCTGATGAATGTAAGTATATCAGGGTGGAGTATCATGAAGTGATGTCATGATGGTATGGATTGACATCATGATATCACTTTGCAGCAACTGTAATGTCGACTTCACCACCACGTTGTCCATATCATTGTGGCAATCCATAGATAACGGATTAGCAACTTGCAGCTAATTGAGATGTTGATATTTTCGTAATTGAGGTAATTTGCACTTGCAATGTTAACATGTACATCAATGTTGTCCATACCATGCGTACTCTATGGATTGCTAAATCAATTCGGAGGTGAGTAAATTCCACCTCATTCAATGTATATAAGTAGAAAGTACCTACAGTTATTCGTAGAACAAAAAGAGTTAAACTTGATGAAATAATCAAAAGAAATTGTTATGTTGAACGGTTTTATTAAAAAAAAGTTTAATTGTTGTGTTTTCACAAAAAACAGTGCACGAACTAGTATTTATTTACATCTTTATTAACTTTCAGAACTACTTCAGATCGCAATGAACTAACTAATATGACGCTTTTCGTGTAATTTCAAAGTATCATTTCGAGTGAAAAACTTCAAACAGACTTTACACTGAAAGGATTGTTCTCCAGTATGACTTCTTTCGTGGATTTTCCGATGGGTACTTTGAGCGAAAGATTTTGTGCATATTGTGCATCGATATGGTTTTTCTCCAGTATGAATCCGTTCGTGAACCTTCAAATGACTACTTTGAGTGAAAAGTTTCAAACATATTTTACACTGAAAGGGTTTTTCTCCAGTATGACTTCGTTCGTGAAGTATTAAATGATGTCTTTCAGCGAAAGATTTGGAACAGATTGTGCATTGAAATGGACTTTCTCCAGAGTGAATTCGTTCATGATTTTTAAGTGTTTTACCACGTGTAAAATATTTCGAACATATTTTACACTGAAACGGTTTTTCTCCTGCATGAGTTCGTACATGATTCTTTAATGCGATACCACGCGTGAAAAACTTTGAACATATTTTGCATTGAAACAGTTTTTCTCCCGTATGACTCTGTTCGTGAACCTTCAAACTTCGAGTATGTGCAAAATATTTCAAACAGATTTTACATTGAAATGGTTTATCTCTGGTATGACTTCTTTCATGATCTGACAAATAACCAAGTCGATTGAAAGATTTCGAACAGATTTTACATTGAAATGACCTGTTTCCACTATGACTGTCTTCGTTAACTTCCAAATTTTGACGCTGAAAAGAAAATTTTGAACACATAGGGCCTTGTAACGAACTTGCTTCAGTATATCTATGCCTCTGAACTTTCAAGACATCACTATGCAGCAACTTGACATCTTGATTCATGCCGTTATTGCGAATATCGTCGGTTACGTTATCCTTGTACACAATTTCCGTTTTGATATCTTTGTAGACAAGGTCGATTTCATTATAACGTTCAGTTTCCTTTTGGTCATCAATACTGTCCATGCCATTGTGGTAATCCATAGATAACGGATCAGCAACTTGCAAAAACTCAATATCTGGAGTCATATCGTCATTGCAAATATCTTCTGTCACGTCATCCTTATACACGATTTCATCACTTTCAATTTTTATCCGTTTATCAATGTCGTGGTAATCCATAGAGTATGGATTAGAAACTTGCAGCAACTTGAAATCTGGAGCCATTTCGTTATGGCAGCTACCATTGGCCACGTCATCCCTATACACAATTTCTTTTTTGAAATCTTCGTAGAAAATGTCGATCTCATCATCACGTTCAATTTTTATCTGTTCATCAATCTTGCCCATATCACCATATTTATTCAAAGAGTAAGGATCGGTACCTCGCCGCAACTCAACTTCTTTAGTAATGTCACATTCGATATCGTTGGTCACGTTATGCTCATCCACGATCTCCGTTTTGATATCTTCGTAGTTGAGCTCGATTCCATCATCACATTTGATTTTCATCTGTTCGTCAATATTGTCCATATCATCTTGGAAATCCTTAGAGTACGAGTCAATATTATATCCTTCATCGGACTTACTGAATGTTTCAAATTCGTGTGGTTCAACTTTCACTGAATTCCATTCGGAAGTGACTTTATCAGACACAGAATAATTGGTGTTTCCAATCGATATTCTGACCTTACTGTTATCCATTCTCAAAGTCGATAAAGACACAAACTTATCTGCATATACTGAATATATAAACCAGTATAACGATTATAATGTTCAATCAGAACTGACCTCACTCTGAAATGACTTCCTATATATATTAAATCTAATTGAATGTGATTGGTCATCATGGCATACCTGTTCATCAGGTTCATCTACCTAGTATAGATTAAATGCATTCTGAGAAATTTTGAGTATTTCCAAATTGATTTATGATTACCTAATGTCATATAATGGTCCTAGAATCATTGTCAATGAAGTAGGTAGTAAGTAAATTCCAGTTTTTAACAACAATACAGTCACAAAAGTAATTCCTCTGTTATACCAAGACCAGAAAAAGCACCTGTAAAGAAGTTATATTATTTAGCTTGATCCCCAAGTATATTAAATATAAATTAATATTATTATTGTTATCGAATTAGAAAGTACCTACAGATATAAGTAGAACAAACAGGAAGTTGAGCTATATAAAATAAGTAAAAACAATTTGTTGTGTTTAACAATTTCATTGAAAAAAAGGTAATAACTTGTTCTTAGCTTATAATCGAACAAGTATTGAGATAATGAATCACATGTTTGAAGGTGGTTGACAATGTTTCGTTACAACACGTTATTTCATTAGTTCGGACTTCAATTGTTTGATATAATATACATTGATTCGAAAACCCCGAAAAAACATTTAAAAAATGAATAAGATGAACCGAAAATAACAATTTTATTGAACAAAAAACTGAACATACAAGCAACAAGCAAACAAATAAAAATTGAAATAATAATAAAAGCTGAAAAAAATAAAAATTAATAATTATTATTAACAAAAAATTAAAAATAAAAATGAAAATATTTCAAACCAAGTTATGTCACCACGTTTCGATTGTTAGTATCGACAATTGTCTTCGGCTGATAACTGATAACATCAAAAATCTAGCCACTGATAAGTTCTTTGTCTGTATCTTAGTAGCTAAGCTCATCTGTGTGTGTGTATCATCCTCGAGGTGGCTTGAAGAACAAGAATGGTTTTAGAGTTCCAAACTGAGGTCTGCAGTTCTCTGTCGGTACAACAATTGTTATCGGCTCAACTGCGGGAAACTAATAACTACTGCTACTACTGAATTAGGCATTCATGCAAGGATGTCTAGTCTTACTGCAATTCTATCACGAGAAAATGGTATCCAGATAAAAGAAGGCCTAAAATGAAACAATTCATAATATATGGAAACAGTTCACTGGAAGTGATGTCCAGGACGATACGTCTGGACAGAATGCTCAAGCTTATTCCCTGAATGTATGAGTTATCTCGTTGATGTATATCCACTCACCTTTAACGTAGTGTGTGGCCTATAGGTTTACTTTTGTCCCAAGAAGCCAAAATTTAAATCAGCATTCGGATGCTGGTGAAATAAAACAATATCCTATTCTTATAAAAGATGATTTTACTTTATTAATCCGAAAAATCGAGAAATTTGGACATGAATTCCAAAATTAGCAAATGGCTACCAAAAGTACCACAAATAATTTTGAAGCCCCGGCGGTAATACATACATGCGTTCGAATATAATCAAATGCGTTCGAATATATCCTTGTATAGTTGTTTATCAGTGAATGAAAACTAAACGAAGGACGAGGTTTTAAAATATCCCAAAACTTTCAAGGAAGTATTCATTTCAGGTTTAAATAGTCGTCGACCTCAAAACAGAACAAATGACACAATGAAACCGTTACAGCTTATCTTCTGATTTTTTGTAGAAGTTATCAATAGGGGGCAAGCATGCTTCACCAAATCTATGAAAGCAATCAATATGAACATAAGGCATGATCCCTTTCTTAGTAAGTAAATTAACCCAGTCTTCCGTTGACTCAGAGAACTGAGTCTTAACATTAGGAAACTTTCGAATATGATACTAACATATTTAGAGATGAATTCATAAAGCGCAAAGTATCGATGAATAGAACATGCACTGAAGTTCATTCATTTGGAAAAGTTTTTTTGAAAATAATAATAATGATGCAGATAATGTACTTGAAGCTGAAAAATGAGTCGGAAGGTCCCAGTTAGCAGTCATCACACCGCTCTCCTCAGAAAACAGATGAAAAGTTACTAAAATCGTTGGGCATATTATGATATCCGGGAGGTATTTAGAACTCGGTTGGTTACTTAATATAATTTAGGTGCGGTTGTTCTGCCGAGATAATTAGCTTCTTGTTATTGTGTAGAATACAAATGTACGTTAGATAGTAACTGAAGCTCATACCTATGAAGGTATGATCTCCAGATAAGTATTCAGAGAATAAACTAGGAAATTTGAAGTAAACATTAGAGAACAGTATAAAATAGTCATTTGTATAGGTTGAAGCACCAACATCACTGATACGAAACCAGTAGCACACATAGTACTGGATAAAAGTACCTGGCAACAAACACAGTAGAATATTCATTAGGGAACCGTCCGTGAAAAGAACCGAAGAACTACTTCAATGTAGTAGGGACCGACTCAGAATAATTATAGGGTTACTAACCGGTCATTGTCCGCTCAGAGGACACCTTAATAAAACGGGGCTGTATAACGGAGACCTCAGCTGCAGGTTATGCAACGCAGGGGTAGAAACAGCTTCACACATCTTATGCGAATGTGAAGCACTGAATCACACTAGTCAGGCAATATATGGACGTACGAAATTACGTTCAGAAGAATATGATGAACATCCAACACGAAACCCGTACAAACTAGTACAGCGAACGAGACTGATGGCATGGGTGTCATGTGAAGATGGGAGAATGAGCCCAAAAGGCTGCAGTGTTTTCTGGAGACTCAGACTAAATGGACAAGTCAGACAGCTGCCAAGGTACCAACAAAAAAAATAGGTTGAAACTAAATGACACGAAAAATAAAGATGAGTGGTGGTGAATGCAAATTAAAAAATGTTCATTCATCAATTACTTGTGGCTCGAAAAGATTTGAGTATATTTCTGTTTAATAAATAATGTTGGAGCGTATATGGATTCGTGTCACAAGCAACCTGAAAATGTTTCGACCCATATAATACGCTTGAAGAGAACAGAACTGAAAATTGAATATATGAAAGTTCAAGTGAAAATGAAGCTTTAGTCTTTTTCTTGAAGACAATCACTTGGTGATTGAAATAAGTTTTGATGGAATTAAAATTCCAGTAATATTCATTAATAAACCAAATGTTCCAAACAATGCATCACAAGTATTGAAAACTGATATCCCGTTAATACATAGCTCGCATAAGTTTCAACTTCAATAATATAGACATTTTGAGAAAATTCTACCAACATTTTACATTAAACATCAATAACATAAGTTTCGGTGAAGATAGGAAACGCAAAATTGAACTTAACTGAATATAATTGATTTAATAACATGGTGTACGGATTAGTGTCTAATAGTACAACAATGACTCATTTTGTGAACTTCCAGAGTACTATTTCGCATGAAAGATTTTGAACAAACTGTACGTATATATGGTTTCTCTTCTATATGAATCCTTTCGTGAACTTTCAAATACGTTTTTCCGGCGAAAGATTTTGAACAGATTGTGCATTGAAATGGTTTTTCACCAGTATGACTTCTTTCGTTCGTTCGTGAACTCTCAAATGATGTATTCGAGCAAAATATTTTGAACAGACTGTACACTCAAATGGTTTCTCTCCTGTGTAACACCTTTCGTGAACTTTCAAATTACTAGTATTAGTGAAAGATTTCAAACAAATTTTGCACTGAAATGGTCGTTCTCCAGTATGTGTTCGTACATGATTTTTCAATGTAATACCTTGCGAGAAAGATTTTGAACATATCTTACACTGAAATGGTTTTTCTCCTGTATAAAACCAGGATGAAAACCCAAAACGGTCATCAAAATCTCGTATTAATAAATTTTGGCTTGTAAGGCCAACATTTATTCTTTAATAAAATTTTTCTAACACTTTCTCTCTTGTAATCGGTATTTTTTATAATATCGGTTATGCTCATTTGCCCGTGTTTAATAACTTTTAAACAAATGTTAAGTTGGGCCTCCTTATCATATTTACTTGGAGTGTGCTTTTTCTTAAATTGATTTGCTACGGATCCTATTTCTCTGAATTTCGACATTATCCTTGACACAGAAGTATGTTGAACATTTTTTCCTGGATGCCGTTCATTAAAAATGTAAGCTACTTGCCGGTATGGTGTATTCTCACCACATATAAAAACTATTTCTATTCTTTCCTGAAGAGACAACATTATTGCAACAATAACTGTTAAAAATGAACTTGAAACTACCATAGCATGCATTTTGTTTGTCAAGACCTACTTAAAATTTTTATTCAACGTGATTAAGCGACCTTACCACCCTAGTTAGTGTTTATAAATAATCTGTAAATACTTAATATTGAAATTTTGATGTAATTTCAACTCTAGTAATTTTATTAATACGTATTTCAGTTTTTGAGTTGTGCCTGCATTTTCAAAATTTAAGATACTGACATTTGTTTAAGAAAACAGCCAAGTGATTGAAACTTTGCACCAGTCATGTTGAAATTTTTATATCATATTTTTAATTTCTCTCTATAAATATCCGTATGAGTAAAAATTCATTAGAAAAGTTAAATTGCATGATGAGTTTGTTATGTATACATGAATTGATGACAATTAACCGAACTTGTCTTTTGAAATAAAATAAGCAAAACGTTAATTTTATCCTAGTTGCATAAAAATTGACATATGGATATAAAATTGCCGTAGACACAACTTTTTCGAGTAACTTTTTGTTAAATTCGATCTAGAAATGCACTTTTTCAATTTTTTTCAAAAAAAAAGTTGAATTTGACACACACTGAACGTCAGTGGGTCGCAGTTGGCCGCATCATTTTAAGTTAAATTCAAAGCACAAACAAATGCCGAAGTTAAACTTCATTGAAACTTTTCGAAAAAAAGTTTCCATATGGTGCGCACTTTAACGGTGACACTATCTGTTTAAAAAATCTGTTTAAAATATGTTTTTCCGATCTATAGATGTGTAGATCATGCAAAGAAGTAATTTTCAGACACAAACTGAAAGAAAAAGCCTTTTTGAAACAGCATTTTTATATAAACATTGAATTACATGAAAGAAAAATTCTTTCTTTTTTCTCAGGGTATTACAAACCTTCGTTATGATATGATTATGATAAATCAGATATAATTCGCAGGATTTCTACACAAAATATGCATCTATCATTGCTTGGGTTACTTTGTTTGATGGACAGAGTTTAGTATCTAGAAGTTAAGAACACTGCACACTGGACGTCACGCCGCTATATCAGAGTGAACGTGAAGGGGTTGGTTTTCAGTAGAAAGCCAAAAACTTTCTTTTAAAAAACTTAGTCACTCCTAAATATATAGCCCTTTGAAATTAAACAAGATTTCATTTGGCTGAAATTTAATCAAATGTCGTTACGATGTCATCGATGACATAAGAATCGTAATTTATGAATGAATTGCATGTTTCATAATGTTATCCAGAGTGGTACTGAAGATCCCTTAGGCAAGTGTCTTACGGCGAAACATCGACGTCTGCCAGTGAGGATGACAGTGTTCCATGTAAGTGAAATTTTTACTTTTCATTTAGTATATTGTGTAGGAATCCTGTAAATGATATCTGATTCAATTCCATAACGTATTTTTGGAATACAAAGTATTTGTTTTGAAAGAATTTTTCCTTCGTGTAATTCAATGTTTATGTGAAAGTAACTGTTTCAGGAGGACTTTTTCTTTCAGTTTCTTTGCATGATCTATACATCTATGTATAAAGTTATATCTTTTAAAATTGATTACTTCCTTCATATCGTTCGGAGATTCCCACATTTTTCTGTATCAAGATGGAGTAGTAGAAAGCCAAAAACTTTTTTCCTCCAAAATTGGTCACTTCTAAAAATATAACCCGTTCTAATTACACTGTATATATTTGTCATTTCTGGAGAGTTTTTCATGGGTTGTCACACGAAAATCGATGGTTTACGTCAATGGTGTTTCTAGTTTTCTCAACGTAGCCATCTGTTTTAATTACACCTATTGTTGGGAAAAGAACTGTTCAACAGTTAACAATAACATATTTCTGAATAATTCAATGTAAAAGGATAAATGCCCCCAAATGATGTTCTGACAGTATGATTCCTTGCAGATTTTCTCAAATCGACACGTGTACTGCTGACATGCACGGATTGCATGCTGTTCTTTATAGTTTTTGGCAGAAATTCTTGAATATAATTTCCTGGCAAACATTACAATCAGTATAAAAACAATTTGCCGCATATAATCATTGTCCAGTGTTTGAAGAATCCCAGCAGTATTAATATACAAAAGTTTCAAAGTAAGTAAAATAAACATATTATATTTTAGTGATTTGAAATAGCTTGTTTGGATATTATTAATAGTATGCTAAATTTGAAATTCGAATTATTTTGGCATGCACCATATATTTCAACGTAAAAATGTTTTGAATGTAACTTTTTAAGAGCTATTCATCACAAAAGCATGATATACTCAAGTTTTTATGAATACTCAATTAAGTTCAAACCGTTATATTGACTGAATGTTGCAGATGTTGAAACTGCGGTATGACCATCTTTTTGGTAGCAAGATTTCTTACTATCCACACAGTAGGTACTACTATGACGACACCATGGGTTTTTATTGGCCTTTCAGGCCCTATTATTGGATGCAACCATACTGGCCCGAACATATGAGGAACTTGTGGCCAACGGAACATCACCTCAGGCAAATCAGGGTGAGAATATAATAGATAACGATCACTTGATTATATACTTGAACCACTATGTCAATAATTTTCAACAGAGCTGAAAGGAAAGAAAACATTGATTGGTTACTTTCAAATATTATTTGCTTCATCAATTCGTTCATTCCATTAATCGTTCAAATAATTGCAGAAAAGTCCTCTTCATAATGGAAGGTATTCTTACTGTCTTTTATCTACTTTCCAAAACTCAACGATGATACTAGCTTCATTTCTATATTCCTTCGTTTACACAAAATTGATACTATTCAGAACTTCATTACAAAGCAATATATTGGATCCATGGTTTTTTCTAATAAGTCTTTGATATAGAATCCACTTTTTGAACCCCATTTATGTTTCACAAAAACGTAAATGTGGTTCAAAAATGGATTCTTAAACTAGACACTTAGTGTCTTGGCAAATACTAGTATAAGAATCCATTTTTACCTCGATATGTCATTATATCACGTACAAGCAGTTTGAACTGCTTCTGTGACTTTTCTATTTATTAGTTTTTTACAGGTGTAACATCGTTTTATAAGATTTTACTTTATTACGCAAGTAATCATTATCATTAATATTATAAAATGAAAATAAGGTTGGAGATAATATGGATCCCTGGGGAACACCAGCGTTTGCGGTCTTTTGTTATAACCATATTTATTCTGTAGAATGTCCTCCAACACACATCGGGTTTCATATAACTTAGTTTTCACTTAGGAAAAACATAACAAAAGAAGTCCTACATTGAAATCGCGAAATTTTCCTCAAGACTAAATTTGATTCATTTCTAATTGAGAATTCCATACTATGGATTATGTATCATTGTAATTATAATTGCAATTTAATAATTAGGAAATAAGTATTTATGTCATCAATTGATTATAAGATTCCTCAATGGAATGTATATTCTGAAATAACGATTATATTCACTAGTTTGAACTACGAACACTGGTTTGATTCAACAAAAGTCATTTTTTGTGGAGGAAAAATCAGTTTTTTATCGACCTTTTTTGGGTATTTGTTACCTTCCACAATCAAAAAATATAAAAATTATAATGGAGAACTTTACACAAGTGTAGAACGGAAAACTTGCAACTATATGCAATAGAAAATAAAGAGTCAATTAAAAACCAAACGAACATACAAACAGCTTTACAAATTCAACAACATCCAACTAAACAATTACCGACTCAACATCCACCAACACCTTTCACTACTAACGTTATACCTTACATTCCAAGACTATCTGAAAAAATGAGACGAATTGGAAATTGGTATGATGTTA
>WOGJ01056263.1:0-10628 GCA_015342185.1 Leptinotarsa juncta | reverse complement strand
TCTCTCCTGTTGCCATAAAGGATTGCCAGATTGACCTCTTGTATTGAGTTCAATGAGTTTTATCTCTTCGGCAGTTTTACGAAGTTATTTCGAATGAGCTTCTGGTACTTCTTTTTTTCAGTTTCATAGTCGATTCGCATTTCAATAGGTACCTACAGCAGCTTTGGAACTTATGGTTTTAGGACCCGTAACAAAAACGTGAAAGAATAGCAGAGTAAAGTATGTCTATTCCATTTTATCCCTTCTCAATAACGTCATTTTGATACTGAATTTGTTTTGGAGAAACGAATTTATTCACCAACTGTCAAGTTAACATCGAAATTTATTCTGGAGCATATACGATTTTTGTCACTTCTGTTCCATGTTATTGAATGGCTCGAGATCGAAGCAAGAAAACATAATCAAGAAAAGAAAAACAGTCAGTTTTTATGCATTGCTCACCAGTGGCAAGGTGGATGGAAATTGTCGTACTGGTATTCGAATTTACCACAGTACCTTCATATGGTACATCAAATAGCTTAATGATGGAAATAGGAAACGTTAGAAAAAGAGAGATTCAGAGCAAGGTGTGTTTATTCCATTTTATCCTTTCCTAATAACGTGATTATGGCATTGAATTTGCTTTGAACTAATGAATTTATTCACTAACTGTCGACTTGACGTTTATCCATATTTATTCTGAAGCACATACCATTTATTGATACTTCGTACCTTGATATCGTACTTCAAGTAGCATAATGATGGAAATATAAAAATTCGTTAGAAAAAGAGAGGTTCAACCAATGCAAACTAACAACTTTTAGGAGAACGTTTTTGGCCTTCTACTTCTCCATCTTAATACAAAAAAGTGGGAATATTCCAAACATTGGTATGGGATTTCTACACAATATAATTAATGAAATCAGTAAAATTTTACTCATATGGAACACTGTCATCCTCACTGCTAGACATCCGATGTTTCACCGTAAGACACTTGTCTCATCGGCTCTTCAGTAGCAAATACAGATAACATTATAAGAAAAAACACTCAATTCATTCATAATTACGACTTTCTGTCTCGAAATGGGTTGTATCCACTTATGTCAGCAACGCCAGTACGTAAATAACATTCATTCGCTTATTTGATCAAAACCCAGCCATAGGAATCTTGTTTAAATTGAAAGGGAATATTTTTAGGAGAGATTAAGTTTTTGGCCCTCTACTTTTCAATTTCGATACAAAAAATGTGGAAATCTTTCAAAGAAAGAAAGAAAGCAATCAATTTCAAAATTTAACTTAATATAATCATTCAACCACTCCAAACTGCAATAGAGACAGTAACATTTATAAGAAAAATGGATAAGTTATTCCACATATTCCATTCATTTTTATACTCTAAACATGATAAGAATACGATTAACCAAATGAGATTCACAAAGGGGTGGCAAATTACTAATTTGGCATTTCTACAACTTTCATATGATTTGGAAGTTGAAGGACATTCTTAAAATTTGACAAGTAATATAAATCAGCACTGCCTTAAAAGTTACTTCAGTCAGACACGAAATAGTTACGGAAATGCTAGAAATCTCACATGTACTCGATTTCTGGAGCCTTTAAAAACAATTTTTTCATAAATATTTCACATATTGTGAATGAACTAACTGATTTCAAGATGGCAGTGGAATATTATCATCAATAACTGAATCCAGAATGCAAAAATACTATCAGGCGTACCGAAACTTCTGAACATTTTAACAGATGATTGTGCACATTTATCGACAATGGTTTGTATTATGTTCGTATTATAAGAAAATTCTTGGAAAAACTTCGCAGACCTATATGCCAAGAATCTGCGTTTAGTTCAAATTCTATTCTGAGTATTGAGATTATATATAGTTATTTCAAAAAATACAGTAATGAATCTGAGAAACCTCCTTGGAGAATGCTGCATGTTTGAAACCGGAATTTATCAAAGATTTCTATTAATTATATGCTAGTAAAACAATTGTCAAATCATCACCCATGCTTTGATTTGCCCCTAGATTATTTTTTGGTATTTTAACATACATTTTGGAAACAATTTCTTTAATAAAGAAACATCTTTGTCTCGTGTGAGCCACACTTCTCCTCATAATACCCAAAGTCACATTAACAATATTGAACTGCCTATAGTGCCTATTCCCATGAGCTTATTAGTTAAAGACTCAATTATTTTCAATGGCTTTATACTGTTCAATCATCTGCCACTTAAAATAAAAGATATCAATGTTTTCAATAAATTCAGAAAAAAGGTTAAAAGGCTTCTATTCCTTAGTTCAGGAGTATTTTGATGATACTTTAGTATATGTATATATTTACTTTTTTTATTTTATTTATATATTTTAACTTGTACTGTTGTTTGTATTTTTAGACACTGTCTATAAGACGTATTTTCTTCTGACTATAAAGTATATTTGATTTGAGTTTATTCGAGTAAGAACTTTTATACATTGCAGTTCGCAAATAGAAATATTAAATCTCCCAAATATAGAAAAAAAACATAAAAGTTGTCATACATGAACTGTTGAAAAACTAAGATGAATATTCTTTTTTTATGTTGGTAAACTTGTTTTGAGTTAAAAATGTTTTGTGTGTTCAGCGATTTTCTGCTATCGAATAAAATGGATCGAAGAATTTGCATCAAATTTTGTGTGAAAAATATGATATTAAGTGCTCAAAAACACTTGAAATGTTAACAGTGGCATATTTTTACGAGAAGTACAAGCTTTTCACAGAACGTCGAGAAGATGTGAATGGAGACGCTCGCCCTGGACGCCCCAGCACATCAGTAACCGATGAAAATGTGAAAGTGAAAAATTTGTTATGGAAATTCGTCTACACACTATAAGAGAAGTTGTTGCCGATGTCGGTATATCGGTTGGATCATACCATGCAATTTTTTCGGAAATTTCGGGCATGAAGTATGTGACAGCGAAGCTCTTTCCAAAATTGCTGAACTTTGATAAAAGAACCGCTCATGAGCATCGTTCAGGAGTTGTTGAATGACGTCAACGGCGATTCAGATTTGCTTAAAAGGGTCATAACTGGTGGCGAATCTGGGTATATGGTTATGACATAGAAACCAAAGTCCAATCGTCCCAATAAAAGAGTATATCAACTGGTTTGAAACCTGGAGATTTATTTGCGAACATGGAAGTAGCTCAATGTGGTGAAAAGAAAGTTTTTGAAGAATTAGGTAGCACAGCATTTGATTCTTTATAAAAGTATATTTCTGCTTTGTGTTCCATTTAAAAATTATAGTCATAGTAGGATAATTAAAGAGTATTATTCATATAAATTATGACTAGAACAAAAAAATATTCTCTGAAAATATTTCAGAAGGAGGTTTGAAAATTTTGGATTTGAAATCTGTCAATTATCGTTTCGTAGGCAATATCGTAATTACTAATTTGATTTTAATGTTAACCTACGAATTATTGACAAAGATTATCCTTGTAAAGACGAAATGAGATTGAACTTTTCAATAGGTAGTTGTATGTGTAGTATTGATATGAATAAATAAATTGAAATGATCAATAGGTGACGTTAAGCATTTCGATTCGATTTTTGGCAAGCAAACGTCCATTCCACCAGTGAACTCCATTTCATTCCTCCTGAGGACTGGTACAATGGAAAGATTCAAGTATCAGTAGTTGATTCAACATAACAAGACGATGAATATGAAAGACATTCTTTTACCACTGTAGATCTGAATAAAGACTAGTATTTAACCAGGACGAATTTAAGCAATTTGGTAACCCAAACGAACTAGATGTATACTTTAGATTGATGTACGAGTTTTTCCTGATCTTCCGGGAATCACCAAGCCCCGATATTCTCCCGTATCTAACATCATCGTAGTGGCTGATTCACCAGAATTCAACATCATCATTATTAATGACGATTAGAATTGTTAGGTTAGATAACTCGGAGTGCATATATTTTAGTTGTTACATATGAAATACTGCGTGGTTTCGAGCAGCACTCACCCTAACCTTCGATATCTGTTTTTGGAAAGTACTATACCGTCTCTCTCTTTGCGTAATGGAAAAAAAGTTATTGTATGGTATACTATTTTGCCAATGCGTATTGGTACAAAGTCTGCCATGAAGAAGTTTAATTCAATGAAAATTCTTGTGAAAATCTTGTATCCGGTATGCTAATTTGTAGGGGCGAAGCTAATAGTGTTGTTTCGTTTTTCCCCATGAGTTGACCAATAATTGACTACTCTGAATAATAAAACTTAACTTTATTTCTTCGCGTACCGCACTGTATCTTCCACTTGACTGTTTCGATACGCTCCTGGCTAGCGTTTATATATCGTAATCGAATGCGCTAGAAAATTTCGCCGAAATTTTGCTTTATTTTTTTTTGCTAAAATATGAACATCAATATGAACTTTAAAATAAAAATATCAGAAAGACTAGCTCATCTGTCAAAAAACAAAATAATCGACGATTATCATAATATTTTGACTAAAAACCTCAATTCAAACCAATACGTGATTTTTCATACAACTCGGGTGAATGAATTAATGTCAGTTTGAAGAAGAATGTTCAGTGAGTGATCGTGAAGTGTATGATGCGATGCAATTCAAAGCACTCAAAAAATTAATCTGGCTCTACTGAAAGTAACGGAAATAATTTTGATTAATTACTGTGACCCAAAAAAAATTCGTTTTTGAAATATTATAGTATTACATATCTTTGTATTTTTTGCCTCTGAATAATAAAAATAATAAATTTATACTCGACTGAGCTGGTATTTCCCAGAAATCAGAAGAAACGAGACTATATGTAACGAAACTATCAACATTTTTGAAGTGGAGGATCTTTTTGAGACAGAATCAATCAATCTTGGACTGTTTTGGATAGTTTACCCTTCTCAATCTGTAGAATACATCAATCCAAAACAGTAAAAAATTATAATTATACCAAGATTCAACAGTGTATTCATAAATTATAACTATCTTATGAAATTTAATTATTGAAAATAATTTCTAGCTAATATTTTAAAAAGGATTACATTTTGAAACTCTGGCTCTAGACATACTCATAACTGGGTTATCTCTCTGAAATCACTTCAATAAGATGTTTGACAGAGATCATAATTTTTTAGAAACGTGTAATGGTGCTAAGTGGGTTTTATGATTATTTACAGAATTTATTTACAATGCATGACGCTACAACAGAAGAAAGTTTGAATTAGTTCTTATTTCTTTTTCCAAAACTTCATCGATCTATTCACCTAAGACTGGTTAATAATGTTCTTAACTTTACAAATATTTTTGAAACGTTTATTATAAAATCATAATTTTAGAATACTTCGACTTAACTACAGCTATTGTTCGGTACCAAAACCAAGGAATCCAGATGTACAAAATAAAACAAAAAGTATAATTCCTGAAAATTATATTAAAGGTAAGAATTAACTAGAGTACGAGTTCACTGATTTCCTTAAATATTTGCTTTCAGAAATTAGACCTCCTACCATGCAAGGTCAGCCTATACAAGTGGACTTCAGTATGAGAGTTGTGGATATAAATTCAATAAATGTGGAAGATATGGATTTCAGGTGAAGTATGACTATTAAACTCATCCATTATTTCATTTTCCTGAGGAAAGTTGAATGACTGATGTGGATCAAAGAATTTGGGAAGAAGATTAATATTTAGGGAAGTTATGTCGGTAAAACAGAATAACTATTCACAAATATATGAATCTTGATATTTGTAAAATTCAATAGAAGTTTTCATAATTTCGGAACTGATACGAATGAACAAAAATGAAGAGACAAAAAATCTTGCTTATGATAAATGAAGAAATAAAATAACCTTTTCATAAATAGGGTATTCCAAACTCCATCGTCTATTATGAGTACCTACCACTGTAAAAAATCCTGCGTTTTAGCCTTTTCAGGCAGCAACGCAGACAATACAAATATACGAGTACTTATATTATATCATTCCCTCTCACAATTAAAATTGAATTTCTCTGTTCATCATCATAAAAGTTATGGTTATTTTTGTTTTATGGAATAATTGCATATTCTGCTAGAATTTTCAAAATCGACTTCAATGCATAAGGAATTTCAGATGAAACTACTATAATAAATACTTGTCTACAGATTTTCTTTACATGTAAATGCTAAAAAATATCTATTACAAGAACAGGGCCAAGAAGGAAAGTTTAATAGAATACTTTTCAACAAAGTTAGTATTTGACATTCGAAATAGTTCCTGGAACCGTTACATTCTGATTTATGTGGCCACATGATAGGAGGATCTATTAGAAAAGTTAGGGAATTCCAGTTAGCCGTTCTAAAATTAAATGTCTCAAAACTGACAATATCACTGAATACTCTATTTCGTACCCTGCAGCTCAACCTCCTCGTATATATCTGGGAAGATCTTTACTATCGCAGGAGGTCAGTCTCATGACATCAACTATAAGCGGTTTTCTCTTTGGCGTTGATTAAATACATAAGATCCATTTGTTATTGGTCATCGAATAGAGGACTTTGCATTCCCCCTATAAATTGAGGCATACTTTTTTGCCCTTGGGGAAACAGCGTAACGTATCCTCTTGGGAACTTGTCTCTACAGTGCAGCCTTGCCTTTACATTCCAGCCATTGCTTCTTCTAATCACTGGTAGACTAGGCGTTTTCTGAAGATAACTCATCTGATCTTTCTTACAAACTCACGTTGGGCTTCCTCTAGGTGCAAAGTTTGCATCATTACCACTTTGCCTTGTTTTGGCGATGGTTGACCCACTATTCATTCGGTCTGTTTGTCATCTCATACGATGTTCTTGCTGAATATTGACCTGCACATCTCTGACTAGCTGGTACACTGTTGCTTTATCTCAGCTCTCTTACTATCGATACAATAGGCCATTGCAGGGGAATAAAAAATCTCACTGAGTTCAGAAAAGTTTGACAACCATATCATACTTGGCTTTTTCTTGTCTTTTTCGTTGTCCATGGGTGGGCTTTTTCTGCATCCGATGTTAGAGTTTCGGCATGTATGGAATTGCCTAATTTCTTCTTTCTTTAGAGTTGCAGATACACAACTGCATATGATGATTCAAATGCACAGTGAAAAATCGTACTAATTGATTCTTTATGAGTCGTGTGAAGTATTGACGTTACTTCAATAAAAGATAAAAAATAAAAGGTTTCCTTACTATTCATATCCGACGAAGGGCATAAACATTTTTAAGAATTGAATTCAAAGAGCAGAAAGATCATCATTAGCAACGTCATTTAATGAATTTGTGGAACTTTCATGTTAACTGATTTTGTATATTTTTATAGAATGGACATGTTCATAAAACAGGAATGGCAAGATGCTAGGATCAAAATTCCTGAAGAAATGTTTGAGTACGGTGATGATTCTATCACTCTACCATCACAATTTTTTGAAAATTTGTGGCAGCCTGATTTGTATTTTTTAAACTCCAAAGTTATAGGTAAAATAACAAATCATTCTGGATATCACATAACATTCAACTGTTACAGAGATCGCCACTTTGACTCACAAGTTTTCATCTGTTACATTGTTCAAAAATAAAACCATCAGATATGCCGCAAGGATGCATGCCATAGTAGCTTGTCAGATGGAATTCCAGAACTATCCCATGGATACGCAGGTGTGCCCCATAAACGTAGAAAGCTGTAAGTTTGCTTAATATCTTAATAATTTCATAATAATAATAGTAAGGTTGAGAAACGTTTTGTGCATTTAAAAACAGGATGAAAAAATCGACCCATAAAAATATATGAAAATCCATAAAATGATGAATTTGAGATTTTCAATACGAATACTTCTATCGAAAACGTCTGCTAGTAAAAGACTGATATAACCTATCAAAAATAGTCAGACATAATTTCAATACAAAAGGTTTCAGATATATATGACATCACTGTTGAAAACTAGATCACAAACATCACTCATTGATGATTCTACACTAGACATCACTGTTTCGACCCGTCATAGGTCCCATCAGTGATGCTCGACTGAACCACGAATGCATTGCTGGATTCAACTACTCTTAAAAGACTATATCTATGAGATTGACAGAAAACTTAATCCATCAGACTGCTGATTCGACTGGCGATAGGTCTTATCAGTAGTGATAGGGAACCACAAATGCTTTGCTGAGCTCAACTGTTTTGCGTCACAATGTATGTCAATGCGTTATATCCTCAATGCCTGTTGCTCAAGAGGTACGTAGAATTCCTACACTTAGCAAAAAGTCTCTATCCAACATATATCTCGCGAAGAAACAATATTCGATTCTCAGAGCTTCCGGCGCGGCAGTGCAACACAGACTCGGACTGTACATGATACAATAAGTATTTGAAAATTTGGAGTTTCTTCGGTTCTTCACTGCCCCAATCGCGGAGTAACGGAACTTGTGAATGGAAAATATATTTTTAATAATAATAAAAGCTGGAACACAGGACCTGAAACCGAAAGGTAGTCTAGAAAAAGACCTATTGTTTGTTATTCTTAAAGAAGATCGTCTGTTTTTTGTCCTGAAAGGAAACACTATTTTGCTGAACAATATATGCTTTTGATACAACCCTTTGCTGTTTCCCCAAAAGCATATACCACTTTTGATACATTGTTTAAAACCTTTGGTGTAGTAATGAATATTACTAGAGTTCTGTTCCAACACCAAACCGATATTTTTAACATTTCGACACGTGTTTCAATCACCAAGTGATCATCTTCAAGAGGAAGATTAAACAGTTCAATTTTAAAACAGTTAAAACGGTTTAGTGTTCGGATAGAACTCCACTAATATTCATATAACACTTTGTAGAAATTCCACTATATATTTCCATTTGTATTATTTATTCAGCCTCTCAAAGCCATTTCGCTTCAGAGTTTTGCGGAGTTCTTTCCGAAACAACAATAAATGCGTGTTTACAATCCATAGTTGACTAATTCAGTATATGTTTTCAATCTGATAACTAATTAAAATTTTATTGCAATGAGTTTTATTGAGTTTCATATATTTCGATAAATTTAAACTTCAATTTTTTTTGGGTTTCAAACTGATTTTGAATAATTTCTGAAAACAAATAATGTATGAGTAGATTCTGGAACTTCTAGCATAAAATGAATATACCCAGTTTTGCCTAACGCTTGACTTCTCTTTCAAATACATGAACATTTTCACGGACTCGGTTTCATAGACCAAGAAGTCTAATGTTTCTCAATATGTCAGAGTACAGCCATAAAATAAGTGAGGCTTGAAATTGTTAAAACAGGTACTGAACACTGAATTTTTTGTGGTCTAACATTTATTTGTTTGCACTCTTACGTAATCACTGGTGGAAAATAGGTGAAGATTGGGAATCAATCCGGCAAAAAAACATTTGGAACAATAACAAAATACTGGTATTTAATTCAATGAATTATTCGTTTAGATGCATATTAAAACATTAACATAACTATTAGAATTGATTTGAATCGTCTCCTTAAGATGCTAACTTGGTTAGCGAAACGCTCTCCGACAGACAATATTTCTGTTCTAGTGGAGGTAGAGTGTTGAAAATAGATAAGTTAAATTCGAAGAAGAGGTACTCTGTTGCGAATATAAACTTCCCTAAGATGAATAAGAATATATTTTTATTTGCAGTTTCATATAACAACAATAAAATGCTGTTGAAATGGTCTGGAGCTGGAGTTACCCTAAGTCCGGAGTTGAAACTACTGCAGTATAATATTCTTCCTTTGCTCCTAGATGAATCATTTGCTTATACGATGGAAAAGAATGGTAAGTATCGGAACATTTCAAGGAGAGATTCGGAAAATTGTTTTTTTTGTACAACTGTCATTAAAAGTGTCATTTTTGATGGTTGTCAAGAGTATTAGAAGATCATGTTTACATAGTAGAGCGTTAAAAATATTTATAACACTAATGTTGAAAGTATTTTTAACACGATGTTTTTCAACCGAATAGCAATAAACAAAATATAATTATTCAATTTCAACAAAGTTTTATTATGAACAATAGATATAGAAACAATTAAATTCTGTTAGAAATGTAATATATACCTAAATTACATTATTATTATTATTATTATTTATGAACAATAATATGAAAAGTACAATTAGAACAACTGCTGATATTAATACCTTGCCTTGTAATATATTTGAACTATCTGAGTTGAGGATTTCATGGGCATTAGCATTTAATTCTTGAATTGAAGGAATTATATTTTTAGGAGTGGCTTTCTACTACTCGATCTTGATACAAAAAAATGTGGGAATTTTCGAAAGAAAAGAAGAAAGTAATGAATTTGAAAATAAGTAACTCTATACATGGATGTGTGGATCATGCAAAGAAGCAACTTTCAGACACAAAATGGAAGAAAGTTGTCCTGAAACAGCCACTTTCATATAAAAATTGAATTACACGAAAGAAAAAAAATCTTTCGAAACAAATACTTTTATATGAACACTGAATTATATAGAAGATACTTTTCTCTACTCAATTTGTATTTCAAACATTCGTTGTGGAATAAAAATCAGATATCATTCACATGAGTTCTACTTTAAATGAATGGTAACAAATTGCACTTACATAGAACA
>WOGJ01056138.1:0-10057 GCA_015342185.1 Leptinotarsa juncta | reverse complement strand
CAAATTCACTCGTAGGTTGATATCCCTATTTGCGAACTCTACTGGTATGGATATGTCAGGATGCTTCATGAAGAGTTCAGCTACACTGGGGTGTACCCCGTAACCTTCCTCGACATCTTCTTTCGTTATCTTCCTCTTAAGAAGTTCCTCATCGAACGAGCTATTGATGCTTCCTTCATTTTCGGGATCCAACTTCACTGAATAACATATCATTGAACTATTTTGCAAATTCACTCGTAGGTTGATATCCCTATTTGCGAATTCTACTGGTATGGATATGTCAGGATGCTTCATGAAGAGTTCAGCTACACTGGGGTGTACCCCGTAACCTTCCTTGACATCCTCGTTCGTTATCTCGTTATTTTGCAAATTCACTTGTAGATTGATATTCTTATTTACGAACTCTCCTGGTATGAATATGTCAGGTTGCTTCACGAAGAGTTCAGCCACACTGGGGTGCTCTACGTAACCTTGTTCAGTAGCTTCTTTCATCATGCTTCGTCTATTTTTGGTGTCTTTTTTGCCGATCTAGAAATTGAAAGCATTGAAGTCAATTAGTTGCTAATTTATAACTATATCCCAAGTAAGTGCAATCCCAAACTAGGTATAAAATCATAAAAACAAACATCATCAAAATTGAAGACGTCCAAATGGAAAAGTTAATAGAGTTCTAATGGAATATATCGTACCAAATGATAAACATCAGTTTTGATTCCATTAACTAGAAATGTGTCATTATATTTTCATAATACATACCTTGATCGCAGTATTCTTTTTTGAACTATCATCGGTAAAAACACCTGTATTCGATGATTTTCTTGTAGTCGCCCGTAAGTTATAAACCATCTTCATAGACTCAATTATAACTCTGATAACTATATATCCAACTGATAACTGTTCGCACTCTATGTGGTGTGAAGACACAAAAGTTCATTAACAGAATGAATCAATAAGTGATAACGTCTTGATATATATACTAGAAGAGTCGGCATAATATTGCTACCTACCTAGTACCTATACAGGTGAAATACAGGTAAAATTATTAGGTATAGTCGACCCCCTTTTTCGACCCATAATTATCTGAAATCACAAACGTCAGCTATTGAAACAGAGTGAGAGTTGACTGATGAATATTTCAAAATTTAGTGTAAGGCATTTCGAACACCAACTATTGATTTACTTGCATCTACACTCAATGCAAAATGCCCTAAATATGCATCATAACGCAAGGACACTGATTCCATAACAGTTGATGCGTTCACCACAAATTGGCAAAACGAATTATTCTATGCATTTCCTTCGTTCGCCATAATCATGTGAGTTTCAAACAAAATCGTTATAACTTCTTACGGGAGAATAAAAACTTCGTTACCTTACGCGTAACGGTGCCAATTTGTCAGGCTCCCCTTTCTCTTACACATACTTCAGCTTGTAGCAGGCTCCTCTTCTCTCATCGGACATACACTCACTGTTTAGTGTGCGTTAAACGTATACAGTTGAGAGTTTTATAAAATTCCAACCAACAAGCACGTAATATTCTTTCATTGTGTGGAACGTGGTTCAGAAATGATAATACTATTTTGTGTACGTACATTATTAGTATCACTATTTCATCCTACGAATGAAGCAACTGGCTTATGTTAGCTATAATATATATATATACATACACAAAGTAATCAATAAGAAATTTCAATAATAAATAATCTATCTTCACATTATCATATTAATATACATGAAATTAAAGTAATAACGCAAGCTTTTTTCAAGTTGAACAATTTGGCATTACAGAACAGACGAATGGAAAGGCCTTCAAGAACTTTTTTGAAATATCCCTCAGCTAGATGTTTGTTTCAGCTCTGAAGAACCATCAAATTGTTCATCTGAAGTCACGGAAAGTATTCTATTATCGATGGATGTATATATCCCTGTTTCAATGAAACAATCTTTTAACGGCAAAACTTGACAGTTTTAAAAAATCCAACCAACAAGCACGTAATATTCCTAAAATTGTGTGGAACGTGGTTCAAAAATGATAATACTGTTTTGTTTACGTACATTATCAGTATCACTATTTCATCCTATGAATGTAACAACTGGCTTATGTTAGCTATAATATATGTACATACACAAAGTAATCAATAAAAGATTTCAATAATAAATAATCTATCTTCACATTATCATATCAATATACATAAAATTGAAGTAATAACCCAAGCTTTTGTCAAGTTGAACAATTTGGCATTACAGAATAGGTGAATGGAAAGATCTTCAAGACCTTTTTCGAAATTTCCCTTAGCTAGATATTGGTTCCAGCTCTAAAGAACCATCAAGTTGTTCTTCTGAAGTCACGGAAAGTATTCTATTATACATGGATGCATATATCCCTGATTCAATGAAACAATCTTTTAACGGCAAACCTTGAACTAACAAAAACTGTCGCAAGCTGTCGCCTACTCGCAGTAGCACAAAAATCCCAGTGTCACAAATCGAACTAGCAGCAGCTGCAAACTTAGGATTGATGAAAACAATGAACTTCACAATCAGAGAATTAGAAATAAATTGCATGCCAAATCCAATGGGTCTAGATCCTTCTGGTCGGTAGCTAAAGCTGGTGAAGAGAATTTTACAAAATCTACAATTCCACCACCAACACAAGCGGATGGTTGAATTGCAACAATAGCCATAGAAAAACCAAATCTATTTGCCTCTCACTCCACAGTCGATTTTCTGCGAAAGGCACCATCCACTATTTCCACACTAGAATCCACAATTCCGGAAATTACTTCTTGACAGCGGTCATTGTACTTGAAAGGTACGTATCAGTATTATACAGACTTTTCAACCTGTCTTACAACAAAGGGTTTTTTTGTTCTTGCTGGAAGGTTGCTCGCTTTCAGTCTATTCCCAAACAGGGCAAGAAAACTTATCCAAATAACTATAGACCATTCGCTTTGCTATCAGTGATATAAAAAATCATGAAGCAAGCCGTAAAACAACATTTCCTCTACTATTTGGAAGGCTTCAACATCTTGAGCGATCATCAAAATGACTCTCGGAAACAAAGATCAACAGGCGACCTTTTATCTTATGACACCCATATTTGGAATAACGCAAATGAGAAACATGGATAGTCAAGAGCTGTTGTGCTTGATATTTTTAAGGCTTTTGACAGTGTGTGACATGAGGGTTTGCTGGCCAACCTTTGATGCTATGGCTTGTCGGATCATTTTTGTGTACGGCTCTTCAGTTTCCTAAAAGAACATTTTCTGCAAGAACAATTTTATCATCAATGTTGGTGTTCCTCGGAGATCCATGTTGTCTCCAACCCTCTTCTTATTGTTTATCAATGACTCATTCGAGAAAACCAAGAGGCATACTTGTCTTGACATTTCATTTGCATTCCAGGACATCGGCTACGGATGCACATCTTCACCGCTAGCAGGAAGTTGAATATCTCAGTGAGGATCTAGAAGTGATTTCGAATTCGGGTGAAAGTAACCAGGTTCAATTCAATGCTACAAAAACCCAGGCGTGAGTTTTCTCCAGAAAGATAAATGTATCCGAACCGAATATAATAATGTCAGGTCAGACAATTCCGCTTTAACCTTTGATAAGTTTGTTGGGGTTGAAATGGATACCAATATGTTTCGGAACAATCAATTTGCTGGAATTTTAAAAGCTGCTGCTCAAAACTTCGGAACACGGTTCAGTATCATAAACCTGTACACACCTCAGTGATTTTTGATGCTTTATAAAGCTCAGATAAATCATCTTCGGAATATTGTTCTCATATTTAAAGCTCTGCTTCCATACATACTCTGCAGCAGCTGGATTCTATCCAGAAAAGAGGCATCTACTTGATGCCTCTTCAGTTCAGTTGCAATAACTTCGAACTTCAGTTGCAATATTGATACTTTGGACATCGGAGAAATACTTATGCGAAATTAACTTCCAGAGAACGTTTTCCCAAATGATTTGGATCTTCAACGATTCAAATCCACTTTGAATCATTACTTTCGCACAGGCACCGCTCTAAGAGTAACGAAAAGATTTTGCTGTGTTGTTTGAAGGTGGTTGACAATGTTTCCTTATGTATTTCATCAGTTCGGACTCCCATTGTCCGTCCATTGTAAATTTATATTAGATTAGACAATGTAAGTCCGGCGGCTCTAACTGACTTGACCAAGTGGGGGAACATCTGAAGACGTACATGAGTTGTGAAATTGACAAATAATTTTTATATTCATATTTTATCAGACAATGGAAGTCCGAACTGAAATTCACCATGAAACATTGTCAACCACCTTCAAAGAAATCGTAACTGCCTGTCCTGACTTCATTGTATCCGGTTCAGAGACATTTATCTTTTTGAAGAAAACCGATGCCTGGGTTTTCTTGGCATTGAATTGGTTTATTTCACCCCAATTCGAAATAACCTCTAGGTTATTTAGGGGATTTAACGCCTTTGGCCATGACACACATGGAGACAATAGGGTCACAAACTTGAAGAGATCATTTTATTCTGAAGATCCAGATGAAATTAGAAAGCACTAGAAAAATACTGATGAAGCGTGAAGAAATGATATCGATGCTAGAATAAGGCAGTTATTCTTGAAATCAAAAGAAAATGCACTTGTAGAGGAAGATGTGATACGCCAACTTGGTTGGTGAAACGCCCTATCAAGAAAAGTATCGCATTACTGGTGATAGGAGAAAGTGCTTTTTTCGATACATACTACGTTAGAGGTTCTAGTTCTTCCTTTTATTGTCTTACAATTTTGATGAGGTTTTCACTGTTGTTTCGAATTTTGCTGAATTTTTAATGGTTGAGAGTTAGATGAATTCAAAAATATAATGAAACTGACCGATAATTGATGGGAGTCCATTACAACGTATTGCATATCAATATTTATATTTTTATATATATTTATTAATATTTACAATGTATCAATATTAATATTTCTAGTTCGGAGGGTGCTTTAATCAAAGCTTTCGCAGAAGTTATCAAGGAATTGTGGTCAGAAAATTCATCTGATAGAGCAGTGAACACAGTCTCCTTAAAAAGTTAGATTCAGAGTTTTGCTCCCCGATTCATGGGTCATGCACATCAAGACGCCCAGGAGTTCCTTCTTTATCTTTTAGAAGGTTCACATGACGACATTAATAGAATTATTGGAAAATCTAAACCGACCTTAACGGAGATTAACGAATAATTGTTTGACAGCGAAAAAGCACAAAAGTCATGGCTGATTTATTTGAGTACATATAACTCTAAAATTGTAGATAATTTCGTTGGTCAATTAAAATCCACGATTATGTGCACACATTGTGGACACTCATCTGTAACCTTCGATCCTTTCTGGGATTTGTCACTCCCCATATCAGAAAGAACTGCCTAATTGAGTTTATTACAGTGCTTGGATTTCTTCACAAGAGAGGTTACTTTGGATGGACATGAAAAACAGACGTGTTCAAGTTGCCAAGAAAAAAGGAAATGCACTTAGTCTCTATCGATATCGATAAATTTCCCCATATTTTAGTTATTCATTTTAAAAGATATTCTCTAACAGAAAGATTCAGAGGCAAGTTAAATGTTGCCATCAAATTTTCTCTAGATGAATTAGATATGAACAATCATTTAGCAGGTAATGTGACTCCTTGTCGCTATAATCTATAAGCACTTTCGAATCACAGTGGGTCTACCTACAGCGGACATATTCTGCAGACATCCGTATACTGTCACGTGGCACGAATACAATGATGCAGAAGTGTCACCAATTTCACCAAAATCGCTTGTGAGTGGTGATGCATACATCCTCTTTTATGAAAAGGAGAAAACGAGTTCGCACCTTTGAACGATTAATCTACTTGAATTTAGAGGTAGTTACGTATTTTTCCATCCAACCCTGTTAATACTGCATACATCAGAAGATATGAACAGACAATTGGTGACATCCATTTTTTTCACGAATATTTTTCTCAGTGAATAATTGTATTGCATAATTTGTTTTGATGTTTTCTTAGCCAACCTCGTGAGCATTGTAGCCGTAATATATATTTGGTGATTATGAAAAAAAACTTATTGAAAAATCACTGATGTGATATTTCCACCCAAAAGTATACAAAACCGTGAGACGTGTTTCGCTATACAATAGCATCTTCGGGCGTAACAATACTTTGTGAACATATTTTATAATAATCTGAATCATAATGATTATTACTACCTGATGAATTTTTACATGAATAATTCATCATCGAAACTATTCACCTATTTATTAACAATTCATAGGACTGAAGAATAAAGAATACATTTTTTACCTGAGCTATCATTTTACCTGCTATCAAGATCTGTCATGATCATCAATTTTCTCGTTGCTAACTATCAATGAAGCTTACTGGAAAGACGTTCCCTGCAAGTGGCCATCGATGGACACATCACGAATAGTTCTACTCTTAAAGCTGGTGTTCCCTAGGGAGCCATAATGTCAGCAATTCTCATTTTGTTGTATATTAACGACTCATTGGAAATACCAAGAATCCAATATTCCAAGACATCGGCTGCGGAGATTGCAGTCTTAATGAGGATCCAGAGGTGATTTCCGAATTGGATTGAAAGTAACCAGGTACAATTCAAAGCCATGAAAGCCCAGGTATCAGTTTTCTCCAAATATAAGATAAACCTTAGATATAATAATGTCAGGACAGACAGTTCCGCTTGCTGTCCCTATAAGTTTATTGGAGGTTAAAAAGGACACAATCATGTCGCAGGAATTGCATAGGTTGTTTCTCAAAAGCTTGGAACACTGTTCCGAACCAGAAAACTGTACAAATCTCAGAAACTTTTGATGCCTATTTTAGACTATTTTACGTAGAGTTGAGAAAGGAATTTCGGCCAATGTTGTTGTAAAAGCTTGTTTCCATCGAAACTGAACTTGAGATATAGACTTTACAATGCACAATGATTAGTCTCGGTCCTTTGTTTGCATGCATGTAAGACGTACACATTCTCGAACCATCAGTCCACCCTTTTGTAATTGTGTCGTGACTGCCATACTAAGTTTCGTCCGGATTGAAAATTTGCCATTGTTCTTTGTCTGCTGTCTGACTATCTGAATCATTGTTTTTTTATCCAATTCTGAAGAGTTTTGTCACAGCAGCTCACATTATGGCCGGAAGTATTCAATTTCTTCCTTATGATTTCGGTTCTAGAAATCCCATTGCTGTTGTAATAGTCATATATTGATTTTATCCGATGAACATCTAAAGGTTTCGGTAATTCTGCATCAAATCACTTCTTGCGTTCATAAGATTTGTTTTTGATAGTTTGTTTCCCTCGAACCTAAACTTGAGATGTATATTCTTACATATATTGAAACATAATCTCTGTGTTTCAATATTCAAATGCATCCGAATCTTATTCACTGGTATTTCTTTATCGCATTGTTCACCATCGCTATTGGAATCACTACGATTGAAAAAGTCTGCGTTGTTATCACACTCGTTATTACCATCAGTACTTTTCCAAGGACGCTACATTTGGACAGATAACAAAAATTTTAAGTAATTATAACTGCACCAATATCCAATTTTAACACTCAAATCGCGATTAGTTCCTGAAATGAACACGACGGTGATAACCATCTCCGCATTTCGCGATTTCTATTCGTCACCATAATGTGTGAAAGTTTTTGAAAAGTGAAATTCAAGGGCCCCTTCATTCACGTCGGTATCCAGGCCGGGGTGGTTCTTCTGAAGAGGAGGCGACAATAAGAAGTGTAAAAAAAGGGTGGCGGTATTGCTACTGTCAAATTGATGTCAATTTGATGGGAGGAGCCTGGACAAATGCGGCCGAGTGGAAAGCAATTTCCATTTATTTTGAGAGAGAGTGAGAGTGCCGCCGACTTTAAATGTTTACTTGGTCTATACACCCCACCGAAAAAGCAAAGGCGTTGGTAAAACGCGCTTAAATATGAAAAAATTTGCAAAAATTCATAATAATTATCATCATGGATAGTGTTAGTAATGTCCATAAAGTAACGGGTCAGTCCATACATAATTTATTTATGTTTTTATAGTTAAATGATCTAAGGACATTTCTAATATATTTGTTTTGTATCGCAATGATTGAACTTTCATTTTCAGTAAGTTTGAAGACATTGAAAACGGTTTCCACACAGCTTATATTTTACATTTCTGATTTTCAAAAGTTACAACATATGAAATGGATGCAACTCAAACTCACACGGTCAACAAAGATGTTCTTTCGATCGAAACAAATATCTACTTGTTTGGAAATAACAAAGAGCCACTTTTTCATATGATGATATGGCTAACATTGACCAACTATTACTTTTTATACCTTAGAATACCTTAGACATGTTTCCTGAAAGCCTCTTTAGCGACATCTCGTGGAAATACTAACAAATTGAAACTGATCGGATTGCGAATTACTTGCCTTTTCTGCTAACGCTAGTAGTTTCTTGCTACCAACGCTTGTTCCAAAATTACGGCGAGTAACACTATGTCAATGCAGAATGCATGACGGCAGATGATTCTTTGTGTAACGCTTGAAAAATATTTAACGTCCTAAAACAATGTAGAGG
This sequence comes from Leptinotarsa juncta, assembly GCA_015342185.1. NCBI lineage: Eukaryota > Metazoa > Arthropoda > Insecta > Coleoptera > Chrysomelidae > Leptinotarsa > Leptinotarsa juncta. The sequence goes on along the minus strand of WOGJ01056138.1, from coordinate 1,454 downwards.
CATCATCATCAGTGTGATATTTTCGTTAAACGAGCAGACACTAGTTGAATTTTTGTATATTTATTCAAAAGAATGAGAAGTTTTAAAAATTTTTGTGTGTTTCTCTCCGGCTTTCCTGTTTATGGATAGCGAAGTCTTGTGGAAATATTAACAAATTGAAACCGAACAATTTCCAATTGCTTGCCTCTCTATAAGCAGCAATGCTTGTAGTTTCTTACTATTAACGCTTGTTCCAAAATTACCGTGAGTAACATTTTGTTTATGCGAAATGTATGATAGCAAATGGGTTTTTGTAGAACTATTAAGAAGTGTATCACGTCTCAAAACAATGAAGACGTGTATAATATTTGAAAAAACATTAATATCATATATTCAACAGTGTAATATTTTAATGACACACGTAGACACAAGTTAAATTTTTGTATATTTATTAAAAGAATGAATAGTTTTGACAATTAGGATATGCATTTATCTATGAAAGATTATTACGAAACTAGGGTTTCTTTGTTTCTTCCTGAAAAATGTGTTCTTGACTTGAGATAAATTTCTTCGGAATGGATGTCAGAGCACAAAAACTCAATAGGAGGAGTTTTCTAAATGAGCTGCTTTACCTGTATACAAATGTGTGTACTCATAACAAATTTAATAGAAGCAGAAGGATAAAGACTCACATCATGATGATCCTAACATCGAATCACTAAATAGATGCAAATTACATAAGTTCGTTTATATCCCTAACACGAATTCTGCCAAATCCCGAAAAAGTCTTCGTTCTATCTGGGTTTGATGATCCTGACATATTGTCTTCCTTGAAGATTTTGGGGTTTCTACTGTACTGGTCATTGTCCGAGATTTTTCTCTTTTGGGAGTTTCTAGTACTGGTATGTTCGCCTGATTCACTTTTTCCATTGATGTAACTCAGTTTCATATTTTCAGTCGTGCACCCTTCTGTTACGGTTAGGTTAGGCCGATCAAAGAAGAGTTTAGCCACACTGGAGTGTACCCCGTAACCTTCCTCGACATTCTCTTTCATTGTCTTCTTCTTAAGAAGTTCCTCACCGAACGAGTTACTGATACTCCCTTCATTTTTGGAATCCAACTTCACTGAATAACATATCATTGAACTATTTTGCAAATTCACTCGTAGGTTGATATCCCTATTTGCGAACTCTACTGGTATGGATATGTCAGGATACTTCATGAAGAGTTCAGCTACACTGGGGTGTACCCCGTAATCTTCCTCGACATCTTCTTTCGATATCTTCCTCTTAAGAAGTTCCCCACCGAACGAGCTATTGATACTTCCTTCATTTTCGGGTTCCAACTTCACTGAATAACATATCATTGAACTATTTTTCAAATTCACTCGTAGGTTGATATCCCTATTTGCGAACTCTACTGGTATGGATATGTCAGGATGCTTCATGAAGAGTTCAGCTACACTGGGGTGTACC
>WOGJ01055983.1:0-11673 GCA_015342185.1 Leptinotarsa juncta | reverse complement strand
CATATCTCAAATGGGTTTCAACTAATGAAAAATACGATGTTTTTCCTGCTACTATTCCCAACTCATTGGTTATGACCCTGACAGCATAACATCCTGATGCAAGTTTTTTGTTGAGATATTGTACATGTTCATCAAACTTCAAGGTCTGATCAATCCATAATCCCAAGAATTTGGTGCACGTCTTATTTTCGATTGTATAATTCTGAAGACTTAGGTTTCCAGAAGCAAATTTGAATGATATCAAGTTAGTTTTATTCACATTGAAGCAAAGAGAATTGGAATCACACCAAGATTTGACTTTCTCTAAGTCAACTTCAATTATATTTTTCAATGACTCTATATTACTTCCATGCCAGAGTAGGGTTGTATCATCTGCAAACAATGTGAACTTTCCTTGTATATCGATATCAGATAGGTCATTCACGTAGAGAAGGAATAAAATGGGGCCAAGCACTGATCCTTGTGGAACTCCACAGGTTATGCTTGAGAGACTGGAATTTTTGTTCGATAATCTCACCATTTGATTTCTGTCCGAAAGATAAGATTGGAACCATTTAAGGGTTGTTCTTTTGAAACCATAGCAGAATAATTTTTCTAGCAGCACTTTGTGATCAACACAATCAAAGGCCTTTGAAAAATCGCAGAACACTGCTGCAGCCACCTCACCTTTATTTAGCCCTACATATAACTCTTCCAGAAAGTCGAAGATAGCATCATTTGTGCTCTTGGATCTTTGAAAACCAAACTGTGAGCCACTCAGTATATTATGTTTATCGAGAAATTTGAGTAATCTTTTTTTCACAAGCTTTTCTATCACCTTTGACAAAGTTGATATTAATGATATAGGTCGAAAGTTGGATGGTTCATCCAGTGTACCCCCCTTATGAATTGGAATCACTACAGCTGTTTTCAACACGTCTGGAAATATACCAATTGAGAATGATACATTTATTGATTCTGCCAGGGCGAAAAGGGCATGATCTGGCAGTTTTTCTATCAAATTCATAGATATTTCGTCAAGTCCATGTGTTTTTTTATTTTTTATTTCTTTAAATGTTTCCTTTAGTTCTTCGACATTAGTATGTTCTAATATAAATTCTTCAGATATTTGTACTTCACTCAGGTAGTCTAAAGGGTTGTTTTGTACGGTTATGTTGGATTTAAGTTTCTTAGCTATTGTACAATAATACACATTGAGACTGTTTGGGGAGAGGTCAATTTGTACTGGAAGCTTGTTTGTTTTGCCTCTCAACTCATTGAAAATGGCCCAGTTCTCTTTGAGTTTATTTGGCGCCTTTGAGAGTCTCTCATTATAGTACTTTTCCTTTGCACATCTGATAACTCTTCTATAGATCGTTCGGTACTTATTGAAATATATATGAAAGTCTTCACTTGTGGTATATTTCCTGATCATGTGTAAGGCCCTCATATTACTTGAAGAGGTTCTGATTCCTCTAGTGATCCAAGGCTTTTTCAATTTACGCTTAATTTTTTGCATAGGAAAAGACCTGTTGAAGACTTCATTCAACATTTTATGAAATAAACATAGGGGTTCAACAGAGTTTAAGACACTTATCCAGTTAACTGCACCGGCATTTAGTTGAAACTTTATGAAGTTATTTTTAATATAGAGCCTGCCATACCTCTGCCTCTCACTTTTCTTTTTATATTTTAATGAAAAATATGTGACAACAGCTTCATGATCTGAGAGCGCCGCGGGGATAACTAGAGATTGAGCACCCTCTTCATTAAAATTAAGACAAACATAATCTATAGTAGTAGCAGAAAATTTTGATATTCGAGTCGGCTGTCTCACATACATTGTCAGATTAAACGAGCTCAATAAACTTTTCAACGATTTAGTGGTTGTAGTTTCCTCTGTGAAGTTTATATTAAAATCTCCCGCTACCACTACTTTAGAATTCACCGATAATTTCATGAGAATGGTTTCAAGATTTCTGAGAAATACAATAACGTTTGAATTTGGAGATCTGTATAAGCAGAGGATATAAAAATTACATTCTGTATTGTGTATCAAAGAGAATTCAAATTCTTGTTCTAAGAGAAGATCATCGTATTTTGAAACATTTTTCACAACAAATGTATTTGCAAAGTTTTTATTTATGAGGATCATAGTACCTCCATGATCTGATTTGCTTCTGCAAAATTTCGAAGCTATTATATAGTTATCCAAATAACAGGTTTCATGATAATTGAGCCAATGCTCTGTTAATAAAATAAAGTTCGGAGATTTTGCACTTTCTATGAATAACAATAATTCATCAATCTTATTTCTGAGGGATTGGATATTCAGTAGAATCATAGATATATTGTTTTCATTATTAGTCAATTCATCATACTTTTTGTTAAGTCGATCTCTAAAAAAGGCCCCTCCACTTTCGGGGACATATTTTTTGGAGAGCAACTTTCTCCATCAACAACATTGTTGGTGATGGTCTTAAGGGCAATACATCCTCTGGGACTTTGAATTGATTGAATCACCATTTCCAATATACTGAATTTACTACCTTTTTTTCGGCCATCTATTAGTAATTCAAGAGACCTATTAAAATTATTCATTTTGAAGAAATTGATTTTATTTTTCAATTTTATAACCAATTTTTGATCCAGGGGTTGATTCTTCTCAGATATGATCATAAGATTTGTGAATTTGCTTACCGGTAGTATTTGGTGGAGTGCAGTATTCAAGTATTTATTATTACTAATATTGTTTGAGTTGAACATAATTATTACATAATCTTGCATTCCATATTGCATGGTATCTGAGAAAATATTTTTTGTTAAATCCGATAGTTCTGAATTCTCTTTGATAATTTCATTAATTTGATAATTACTATTCGCAATTCTTTTATTCAATACATTTGAAAATCCTTTTGAATATTCGTCCCCTATTATTAAAACTTTTTTCAACATGGCATTTGAAGAAGAAGATACATCAATTTGTTGTTCTATTTCATTTCCTTTAGAACATATGTTACTGTATTCTGCTTCTTGTTCTACATATTGTTGAGGAAAATCATTGTTGTCATCTCCACAGAAAGTTTTTGGAATGCTGCTATTGTTTGAATCAGTTTCCACAGTATGCACTTCAAACCCATTTATCTCTGTTGATTTTGATTTAGATTTATTATCCTTGAAGGTTTTAGATTTTTCTTTGCGGCTTTTTTGCTGTGTCTTGGTTCCTTGTGCACTGCATTTAGACCTCTTCTTCCTTTCATTTGAGTACTTGGGTTGGTTTGGTGATTTTGACGTTTGATTTTGTGATTCAAGATCTTGAGATTGTGTCAGATTGCCTTCTATATTGTCAGATGATGCTATTAGGTTACATTTTCCTTTTGCTTGAAGATCTATAAGTTTATTTTCGAGAAACTGATTTTCTTTTTCCAGTGTAGCAATGGAGGTTAACATACCTCTATTCAATTCATTCAGCTCCATTAAGTTTTGTTCTAGCTTTTCTAAATCATCATTTCTTTTTTCAAGGTCTTTTTCCAGTATGTCTTTTTGATTATTTATTTCAGCTATTTTCTTATTGAGAGTATCGATCATCTCATTATGAATTTTTTGCTTCCTTTCATAATGTTCTTCTGCCTCAAAAACCTCGTCTTCAAAGTCCTGTGTTTTTTTTTTCATTCTATTGATGAATATGTCTTTCTCTTGCGACTCTTTCTTCAGTTTATTTAGTTCTTCTATAAAGTCCTTCACCTTTTCATCCTTCATCTCTCTCTCAAAACATTCATCCTCACATTGTTTGCTACAGTAAATTTTATGTCCTTTCAAAATTTTAAAGCCAATTCTTCTATCTAGGCAGCTTGGATGGAAAACCTTCGTGCATATTATGCAGCAATAATTACCGAAATCTTTTTTACAACAAGTGAATTTTCCTTCCATTTTGTCGAGTTCACTCGGAATCCTTGCGACCTCCTAGGTAAAGATCAGAGCTGTTGGTCCATAAGTCACTTCCAATTTATCTGATAGCAAACGTTTGTGTTTTTGCGGCAAAAAAGAAGAGATAAGAAACGGCAAACAGCACTACATTTCTAATCACAACAGATCAATTTGATCAAATTAACGTTTCGCTCAGTTTATTCACATAACTTTTTCAAATTCGATTTCACTATGGCTTTGCTCTTGAGCTTAGCTTGAAGGTGATGTATTATATATATTTGTTTTCAGAGTTTTTATCCACTAATATTAGAACTTTCGATACTCGTCCCGAACTCCCGATAGTCATTTGTGTAATTAAGAAAGATAACGATAGACTAGTAAATACAAGAACATTATTTTGGAGTAACTAAACACAAGGACGCAACTCGCGCAGCTGCAATGTTACGAATCATACAGGACAGTTCGTTCGGAACTCTTTGTCATACATCTTCACTCACATCAAAAGTTCGCCAACCGTCATTTGAACCAAATTTTTCGCAACAACCTATATCATCCTATTAGCGATTATGTTGCTATATGATTTATTTATTAAACATATGGATGTAAAATTCTAGTTTCGACTCGACAGATATCACATGATCTTTTTCCTTTTATTTGAATGAATATGATTTGCATCACAACTATGTTGTGATGCAAATCATTTATCAAAATATATTTCCTTTTTGATATTTTTTATTCAAAGTAAAAGAAAAACGAAAAAAAAAGTTTTTTTACATTACACAAATACTACTGACGCAAAAGTATACAGCCAACATAAAATTGTTTATCTCTGTTACTCTACCTAAATTGTGGAATACAAAATTTTCAACAGTATCGACAAAAAAATTATTTCAGTCAATATAATAAATCACTAACAATAATGAATTAGTTCATATCAATCTATTTTATAGACAACAATTAGGAAAAAATCAGTTTCAATATCATTACAATAAACTAATTTCTGTATAGAAGAATAGCTGTTCTTCATTATAAAATCCTCTAGATCCCCTTATTTATGAAATTGTGATCTACTAACCATTAACTGAGTTAATGACATGACTTTTTATTAATATTCAAATATTTTCACAAAGTTTTTCAAACGACATGTATTTGAATTTCTATTTATCTAATTGTATCAAGACAGCCACATGTTGAGTGTTTTTTGACAAAATGGTAAACAAATCGAGATGTACAAGAAACTACAGGTGTACAGCATTTAGGCAAGTTGACAAAATTCAAGTCAATATTACCTGATTTCTACACTCAGCCTCGACATGTGCAAGTTTAGTTTGAGCCAACTCAAGTTCCAACTCTCTTATTCGTTCAGTCTCATTCATTTGGTCTTCTGTTGCTAATGTCAATTCTGGGTTGTAATTTGTGAAAGCGTTAGAACACCTTTCACAGCTTGATACTAGTGACTAAAAAAGATGGGAAGGTAATTTGGTAAAAATAATAATATAATCTAAAAGCAGAATCAAAGAAAGGGGCAATAATTAACAAATTTTTCATTTTTCTCGGGATGTCCAGTTGTGTGAAAAAATAATGAACAATAGATTCAATGAATGTAAACTTTCACGACCAGAGATAACTGTGTGACAGCTATTTTCCGGCTGACAATGTATTGTAGATGGTATGAGATGTGTAGGCAATACTACCTATCTCTCTATTAAACTCTTAAACTGTTGAAAAGAACAATAATATTGCATATTGATTAGTGAATGTAAATATAATGAAAAAAAGAGAATAATGAGCCTAAGGACACCCTGATTATTTATTCTATATTATCGAACACACAGAAATCTTTCGAAAATCATCTGTGTTCCTTTTCTGAAGTCCCACAATAAATCGTAGATTGCACTTAAAAATTGTTCAAAAATATTAGTTCAATATCTTTGGAATGACAGATTTGCATACACAATATACTGAATACTAAGGATTCTAGTTGGTATGAAAATTCCCCAGTTCAATTTGTGTTTACCTTGGCATATTTCCAATTGCTTTCAACATTATGGAAGCAACTCCTATCAATTTTCTGTCGGTTTTGGTCAATCAAATTTTACAAATATGGATCGATTTGAAAAAAGTTATGGAGATGTGATTCAATTATGACATCAAGTTTTATTGCTTTTGTCAAAATAAAGGATTCTACTTGGTATGAAAATTCCCCACTTCAATTTTTGTTTACCTTGGCATATTCTCAGTTACTTATGATGTACTGTTTGGAACCTTTGGTGTAGTAATGAATATTACTGGAGTTTTTTCCCGACACCAAATCGTTATTTTTAAACCTCGACACGTGTTTCGATCACCAAGTGATAATCTTCAAAGAGAAAGATTAAAACTGTTTTAATCTTCCTCTTTGAAGATGATCACTTGGTGATCGAAGTTTAAAAATCGAGGTTTAAAAATAACGATTTGGTGTTGGGAAAAAACTCCAGTTATATTCATATATTTGTAAGTAGTTGTTTCGGATGATTTTTTTTCCGGTTTGTATTTTAAATAAATTTCTCTGCATAATCTACATATCTTTGTGGACAATATTTTATGATATATACAATAAATGTCTTTCTTTCTTCGGAAGTTTCTCAGTTTCTGTAAGATGGTGAGAAGTGAATTGCCTAAAGGTTTTTCCCAAACTACATCAAAAACATACTTTCGCATTTGTTACATTCATTCTAGTATGACTAATAGCAAGATGTTTTGTTAGATCAGTGTCTTTATTAGTGTGCGGGAGATTAGGTGTTCGAACCATTCCTGAAATATATTTTTTATTTTTATTCTAGAAAGTAGGAAGTCAATCAGAACTTTTTGAATGACTTGCCCTGAATGATGTCTGAGAATACATATTTCCAGTATCAAACTCATTTGCATAAATATTCCATACTACAAAGCGATATCAAGGTGAGAATACTCAAGAAAATTAGACAAGATCACAGTGACTCATCAAAATAGAAAAATTTCTGCTTACCAAATGGTTGAACTAATAATATTATCTGAATTTCTCAACACAATGGAAATATTCAATATTACTTCTTTTTCTGAATTATATCCTAGTAGGTAGTTGACTTTCTTCGAAAGATTAAAATACAATTCGGTCATGTTGAGTTATTTTACATGAAAATATTTTTTTTTTGGAACCACCACATCGCAGATTCCAAATTAATTATTCAAAAAATGCATACATTTCCAGCAAATGTTGAGCTGCAAATTGAAAGTCACATGTGACATTTCGATGAATATTTGATAATTCTATGAAATCTTCGTCATATAATTCACCTGAAGCAATTTTAATATTCATGTTTAATGACTTCAGTGTCACTTTCGAAATTGGCTGTTTGAAAAGTAATTAAAAACCTAACAATTAACGAATTTTTGCGTCAGGGAAGATCAAAGACGCGAAGGAAAAAAAAGTTCGGAAAATAGTACCTATGTCGTGTGTATTCTAACGAAGAGTTTCTTCAAAAATAGTATCAATTAAATAAAATAATTCCATCTCTCAACTTCAAAAACCTGCAACTCATATATAAATGGAAAAAAATGTATACTCTGAACTGGGATTGTTTTTATATTATCTATGCGTTTGTGCATTCTTTTCTAATGATTTTCTAAGACGAAGGTCAGATGGTGATTTCAATATCTGACGGCAGGATTCCTTCCATCTATGCATCAGTCTTCCAACTGGTCAGATAAACATTACAAACGAATTTCATACTGCAGTAAATTCCACTATTATTTCATTGTGAATTTATGTTTTCTGTTAGTATAGGTAGGAAGAATGACATTGGAAAGATGACGAAATCATACGAAATGCAAATAAAAATATATAGGGAGTGTCATTAGCACTTACCACGTTTGAAGCAACGTGGGCAAGGTATCTACTTCATGTTATTTATGTAACATTACAGAAAAATATTTGATCAGAACTGGAATTGTCGATTGAATATTTGTTATATCACCAAAAGGTATAACATATTTCATTACAATGGACAGAAAGACAATATTTGAAAAGACAATATCATCAATCATCGATGAAATCACCAACAAGTTATATCGCGTTTCTATAATTATATCCTGAAGAGAAAGTATTTACAACAGTGTAGGAATGGTATATTTACTTTCTTTTGTACCTACATGACAGGGGATATTTTGTGTGCTTAATCTTCAGGAAATAACATTCTACCTATCAGTTATATATAGTTGAAAATGTTATTGGGAATTATCGCTCCGTCAAGAATAAGAACGTGCCTGAAAATGAGAACATGCCAAAACAAAAATTGTAGGTGTGAGAAAAGGAAGACTGAAAAAAACAGTAACATTTGTTACTATTTAGTTGCTTCTGAGATTTGCTAGGTATTTCAAGTAGTGAGATAGGGCCCAATTTTTCAAAGACAATGTTGAATATTCGGAACTCCTGTAGAAATCAATTGATTGATTAATAACAATAATAATATATTAATAACTTTATTCATTCATTTGACAGGAAATAGTTTTTCACTTATGGATTTATATGAGATACACTATTCATAAAAAGAACGTTAAACAGTTCGTCAAATTGGCAAAAATGTTATTCAAAATTTTGTGCAAAAATATTGTACTAAATTGTGTGCAAAGTATTGAATGGAATTCTATATAAAGTAGTATACTCAGAAAGTATTCATGGCATTGTCTTTGAACGAACGCAAGTAAGGAAAAGATCATGTGAAACAACAATAAATACACACACACACCCGGAGCGACAAGCGGACTCCGATCCAGTACTATCACATAATATGTGGATACATCAAGACCACTCTCAATTTGAAGCAAAGTCACTTCGACCTTTGCAGCATCACCTCTCTCAATGTCTGCAACAGATGAAACGTCAGGTTAAAAATCCTGCAAACCCCAGCCAATCAACACGGAAATAGTAATTTAGATATTTGTCGAAACTGACATACAGAATTTAGTGCATATAGAATATTTCTCAAATTAAGTATTTCACATGCGACATTGGCCATGTTTACAATTCTGATATATGGACGACTTGATATTTTTTCAAATATATCCAACTAGATGGATCCCGAGACAACAACCTCATTGAATACTATAAAATGGAAATCAACAATTCTTGTTGGTGGCTCTATGGTTCGAACTCTCCCCCAGACCGAGTATTTCAACAGAGTTATCTGGGCTGAGTCTATGGCGTTTGGGATGTTTAATAAATAGTTGCAATAAATTGGCATCACTCAGGCAGTTGGAGTTGTCGGAAGGTCGAAACTATTAATCTTCGTTATCAGTGTTAACAATCCTATTCAACTTTACAGAAGACAAAAACCAATATCTCCTTAAAATAAACCTCTTTTTCCATTGGACTAAAGATAGTTTCTAGGAAGTATCAGCAACAACTGATCAGCATCTTTGTGAAAACTTGAAATCTTCATTTTTTTATTTGAGTAATTACCTTGGTAATATTTGATGATATTTTTGTATGATCGTCAAGACTACCCTCAAAAAAAAAACTCATGGTGTTCTCATGAACCAATGACTTTTTGACGATAATGACCCCAAAACAGTCGTCATTAACCCACTGCCTACATGTTCAATAAATATTATATCCCAAGCTGGTGGACCGGTCTCCATTCTGCTTGCTTATACAGTTATCACTCAACAGATGCTCGATTCTTCATTAACAGTTTCAAAAGTGAGAATCAAAGCGAATATTCCTATTATCAGATTGCTATCGTAAATAATGTGAAGTTCAATTCCGTTTTCCTGTGATAAATCAACAGTGAGTGCGCTTAAGCTTGACGTCGACCAAAGTATACGCCGATAACTGTTAATACAGTAGGCAGCAATTATGTTGGAATTACACAAACTATAATATGAAATAAACGTATACCGTTGAAAGTTAAATGTTTCATGACGAAGTTCCTTAGTTATATTTTGTTGGCGTAAACTGATGATCCATAACCTGAACTATAATTCTATCATTATATGATTCATGAATGTTGGGCTTCGATGATGAAAGTGAAACTGTTTTCAATACAGTGAATTCACAATATAAGTTATATTCACCGAGTTGAAATTTTGAAGGTTTCCTATTTAAAAATCAATTTTCATAGGATAATATTGCTTAGTTACTAGACTGACGGTTGACTATTTTTATTGTCTTTAAAAGAGATAACTGTAAGGATGAAGAGATACAATGCTTAAATGCTCATTTTCAAATATGTTGTTCTGTTGAAATGTGATTTCAATATCTATATATACTAGTATACGTAAATGTGTAATTTTGTGAGGATGTATGTATGTTTATGGCTCTTCCACGCTTATACTATTGAACGGAGTTAGATGAAACTTTACATGAATACAGTATATACATCAGAGTAACATGTAGGCTACAATTTACGCTAGAGGAGTAAACCTCGGTAAAATAATCCGGGAATCCCAAGGTGTAAGCCTATCGTGCCGCAAACAATGTCTGCCGGATATCTGGTCGCTTCCGATAGCGATATATACCTTGTCGCAGTACGGCAGCACTGCTGTGGCTGACCTACTTTCTGCCTTATTCGTGGGAATTGAATGGAGAATAATACAAATGGAAACAACACTGATATTTCTGCCACGCTGGACATTATAATCGACCCATCTCGTGGATATGAAATGAATGAAAACTTGGTTAATAAAGTTGAAGAAGGAGCACTTGATGATAAGGAAAATCTCTTTAAGAAAAAAAACATTCAAGCTAGGACTCCTTCTAGACCAAGAACCGTCTCACTTTTAGATAATGAATAAAAATTGGGAAAAAGAAAAAGAGTAGAAATCTCTACAGATCATAGCATAAAAAGTGATTCCCGTAAGCTGATGGAAGTGCTGAGTCAGATAACAAGCCAGATGAAGTTATTAGAGCAAGTTCTGAAACAATCCAACAAGTCAAAAACGAAAATCTGTGAGATCAGTAGCAGTTTGAGCTTTAATATTGAAAAGCTGGAAACTCAGTGACCTGGAGGTTGGTTAGATGATACTGACAATGCCTCTCATCCCCATCAGAAGCTAGTGATAGAAACTACGAAAGCAGATCAAAACCATGGACAAGAAACAGAAAATGCAAGCAAAAAATGTTTCTGAGAATGAGATCAAGAAGAAAACAACTGAGAAAAGTGGGAACATACGAAGAATTTTGTGTTGTCTCTGAAGAAGATTAGAACTGGCAAATTCATTAATCCATGCATCGAAAATTTACAGACAACGAATACTCCAAATGAATCCCCTATCATCTTGCCGTATATCAGTAATATAGAGTCCAAGGATAAATATCCAAATGGAATCATGAGTAAGTTGGAGACAGAGAGGAATTGGTCCATAAGAACAAAAAGGAAGGTGAAATAGCTATGATGCATCAGTTTCTGGAATTCCCATATAATGATGGTAATCCTAACCAGACAACAAGCTGAGGGCTTTGAGCAAGACATTGTAGTAAATAGTAAGTCAGACAAGACACGCAATAAAACAGAATCTAAACAAGCTCGTTATTTCTGCGCACTGTCTCTGCCTCAGCAGGAATCATTGTTTATTAGCACTGACATTTTTTTTCTTAGCGAAATACCTTAAAATATAAAAATATTTTATATTTTACCTGTTTGTACTGCAATACTACTCCCCACACCGTGGGGTAAGTGATCATTGGGTCCGAGAATCATGTGCCCTGAGCAAACGCAGTGAGCCAAGAATGACAGCCTTCTGCATCTG
>WOGJ01055816.1:0-12201 GCA_015342185.1 Leptinotarsa juncta | reverse complement strand
AACGTTAAATAAACATAGTAGAAACAAGACAAAAGTATTTTCTTTATTCTATATTCAACATGAATTTCTACAAAATTAACAAGTCATCAATCGAACATGATAGAATGTTAGTTTTGCTGAAGTTAAAACATAGTGAGTTTTAGTCACACCACTACTTAATTTTTTCTAAATCAGCTTTAATGGTGCTCTTCAAGGAAACCAAATCCTTTCCACGCCACAATAATTCATGGAGTTTCGATAAACTGTCAGGAACCAGGTTGTGGATACTTTTAAAACAATCTTTAATTGACAAACATACATTTGGGAGAATTTAATATAATTGATTTAGGTATGTGTTATACTATTGTGATATAAAATTATTCTCTCATCTGCTTTTTCAAAAATCTGAAATTTTGCTGTATTATTGCTTTATACACAGTTATATAGTTATCATTAGAGTAACAGATCTTTGGAGGTAAGTGGGAAAAGTGGAGTTTTTGATATTTCATTAATGCTATATTTAAAGATGATTATTGAATTGTCTAGTTGAAATCCCAGAAATGTCACATCATTGCCAAGAACAAGATCCATCAAAGTTTATTGGTTGATCCACTTTAAAATTGTTTTCATCTTATGGAAGTCAATATTGGCCTTTTCATGGTAACAAGGTATCAATTAAATAGTGGTGTGGACCTAATATATTATCCTGCGGGATTCCAGCTATAGTGTAAATTACCTTTTACACTTTCCTCAAGAAATTCTTGCACTTCTTCCATAGTTGTAGTGTCTAAACTTTTGGCGAATACCCATTCTCCTTCAACCTCTTTAAAGTGTTGCTTGAGCAACTCTCTTCTTTCTATGAATGGCTTCCTAACTAATGCCTCTCCATTCAGGTACAACAGATCAAACATGAAAACACATACTTGTACTTTGATATCAGCTTCATTGGCATCCTAAAAGTGTTAAATACATATTTTAAATCTCTCAATATTCAACAAGATCTCGATAGTTCGTACTGAAACCTCTGGCGTAAAATCTATTGAATAGATTTCAACAGATTCAACAAGATCTCATTTGATTCATAAAAAATATGCCCTAGATGTCAGACAAAAGTCTTGTTGTTCTCGTTAGGTTAAGATGTAATCTCAAAAATCCTATAATTCAAATCTTATTACCTTATTATAAATATAATATTTGAAAACCATTCTAGTATGAACCTCAAAGTATCTTTTGTTTTAAAGGTGAACTAATGAATACTTAATAAAACTGTGGTTACTTTTTAAGAAAACAAAGTCGGTGCTAGTATGCCGTGGTCGAATGGAACCTAGAGTACCAAACATTTCGTCTGCTAGCTCTAGTGGGACAGTTGCAAACAAAGACAACATCGAAGCTGACCCAGCTCCAGAGTTAAATCCTTAATTTTAGCAATGAAGTCTGTCGAATCCTTGACGTAGGAGTTTGTCTTTCCCACATGAGGCTGGAGGAGCGAGGCTAGATGCTTTGCCAAGTGGTAGGTCAGTGAGCCTGGGGCACTGACTATTGGTCTCTATGGCATGTTAATTTTGTGTATTTTCGGAAGACCGTTGAGTCTGGGTGGAACGGCTTCAGTTCTGAGAATGGCTCTCTGTACGGTTTTCGACAGAGAGAAAGATTTAATGATTTTGTTAACGTTCCTCAGCGTTGATGCGTTTGTGCTGTGTTTATCGCATACCATACACTTGTGGGTGGTATATATCGGATCCACCAAAAGATCTATGTGAACAAGGCTGAAGAAGCATGAAGGAAACTGCAAACTGGCCAAACGGACAAGTCAGCTGTGGCAGAACACGCACTCAGTGAAGGAAACCAGAGGATTTTGTTTGAGAACTCATTGCTCCTGACCAGGGATACCATAGCCAACTGGTGCGGGAGGCAAAAGAAATTCACAAATACACGGATAATTTCAAGAAAATAGAAGAAGCTGTGAACCTTAATCGAATATGGAAACCCATTCTAAGAAGTTCAAAAATAGCAAACAGCATGACGGCATGTAGAAATGGGTCAACGAACGTTATTGACAATTTACCAAATCCAAGTACAGGTATTATTACACCAGACTACCTGAATCAACATAAACCAGGGTCAGGTATTAGCATACCAAAATACATGAGGAGTCAATATAAATAAGCGTTACGCAACTGTAATATCCAGTAATCGTAGATATTAACTCAGGATGTATAAACTTTTGAGGAAGCTAGCCACTCGCGCCAGAGAAACGCCAGGAAGAAATTTCACGGCCTTCAAACCCAGAAAATAGTGACACTGAAAACCTCGGCCGCGAAAGCCTTAACCATTTAGTCATATATGAAGTTTTTTATAAATTGTAAAGATACCTTTCTCTTTCTGGTGCTGAGAATCTGAAATGGTAAAATTTGTTTCTTTTCCTTATCCCAAGCAACAGCTTCACAATCGAGGATACAGGATTTGACGTCTTCAACCTTGCAACCCTCCAATCGTGAAATAATATCTGGGTATTTTGAAGTATTATTTTCTTGATTTCTACTGAATATATGTACATTTTCATCGTCAATGTGAATCTAAAATGTATCTTATTAGAGGATTTTATTCAAAATTTATGTTTACTGTGAGTTACCTGAGCTCTCTCGCCATCATATTTCCATTCACAAGTGAATTTCAAACCTTCGAACCTTCGGAGTACCTCCTGTACTCCCTTCGTTGGGTGCGCTAACATAGGCTTCAAAGGAATTCCGGGTGTTAATTTGCAATATTCAGGTAATTTTTCTATACCCTTCTCCAAAATTATTGGAATAATTTTATCATAGTTTGGACACTCGCTGTTATAAAATACACAATGATATAAAATACATAATTATACAAAATACAGGAAATGAGATAAGAATAATAATACAACTATTATTTTTTCGTTTTATGAACAATAAACAAAATCTGTAATACATATATACAGATTTTTCAACATTTTATGGTTTAGATCATCATAGATAAACCTAACAAGAATCTCACCTAAGTCTTCAATGCTGATTAATATTATAACTTTTACTACCGATTTAACTAAGGGCACAAGACATTAAAGTAACATCAGATAATTTTATAAAGTTTGCCACTTTTGAAAATTAACTTTCCAAGGATAATTTTTTCTATTTGTCTCAAAAAAACTGGACAGATATATTCAATGGACACAACTGTGGGAGATACTTTGGAAAGTTGATAGAAACTGAAACTTATCACTTTAAAAAATCTTTCATTTATGAAGTATGTACATGTACAATCACTCAACAAATTTGTATACTGAAAAATTGTGTTTTTCTGTATGGCGATCTGAGCAAACAATATTGTGAGTATTTATCAAATGGTGTCAAGAGACTTACTCTTCTTTAGTTTGGTCTCATTCCATTATTAAGAATTGAGAATCAAATTTTTAAAATCTGTGATTCAAGAAAAGTGAGATACATTAGGAAATATATCATTTATCATATGTTCTCGGTTATATGAATTAAAATTTTTACTGTGAAGTGATGAATGATAAAGGTATTAACTTTTTTTATAGAATATTTAATAATTATGAGTATTTAAATTTTTTCAAAACTATGAATCTTATGATTTGAACATAAAAGGAAGACACCTTTTTTGTAGAGACCTTTCCAATTACAAAAAAATGTAATAACACTTTCTATCAAGATATTGAGCATAAGATAAAAAAAATTACATCGCATAAACAAAGCTCCACTCAGATTTGCTGGAATTTTTCAGTTTTCCTCCACTATATAATGAAGGTCTAGTATAAAATGAATTATTTCAGTAATTGTTCAAGTTATGACATATGTGCTTTGCCACTGAAATAAATAAGTATTTATTCAATTTGAAGAAAAACTTTCTCACCAATAGGCTGTTTTAAGGAGAATACTGAATCTGTCGTATTCTGCTTTAAACGAGTCAGCAGACATACTTTTAGACATATTCAGCTCCTCAGGTGGATACTGCTGATTTGAAGGAGTCATTGCACAAGCCAATGCCAAAGCTTGTAATACAGATTGTTCTGCAAGGCCGATTCTCAGTTTACCAGCCAGAGATCGAATCAGGAACCTTGCTTCAGATCCTTGACACGCCACAAACATGGCTTGAATTTTCTCAACTTTTTTGGTCTGAGATGCATGTCCTGTCATCTTTGCGATGTCTTTCAGTTTTTCGAACACCCCTCGAACAGTTAACCTTGCCGGTTTGATGAGCATCCTTTGGTTCGACTTTGATTTTTCGGCTACTAGACCTAAGTCACCAACTTCTTGCGAGTCTGCTTTTATTTGAGCCATGCTTCTTCCAGTTGATTGAGCAATGGCTTTCATGAGACTAGTTTCAGCTATTCCCAATTCCAAACCTGAAATTGAAGTCTCACACTTAGTGACACCATTGAAGTGGGCAAAGTTTGGAATTATAATTATTTACAGATTTACATGAAATAGATTAAAGAGATTACTCAAACTTTAACAAAAATGTGGGAAACTTCTGAATGAAGAAAGAAAACAATCAAGTTCAAAATGAACTCTTTACAAAGATGTGTAGATCATGGAAAGGGTTTTTTCTGAATTTTTCATCGTTAAACCAATACGAAATATCAAATCAAATTTATTCATCATCAAAGTAAATGAAAATGTGTAAAAAATACACATATAAAGTTGTTGAACTAGTCATAACAGAACTCATAAAGTACAATATAAACATAAAAGGAATATATATTAAATAACAATCATCAGTTACTGTTTGATTTTTGAGCAACATTCATTTTTCAATGAGAAAACGTTTCTTTTTTTACAGCATAAAGGACCATGCACAAACCTTATGGAAAATGTCTTTCAGTGAATTCTGTCAAAGTGGGGAAAATGGGGAATTTGGTAATAAAACGAGAAAAATAGGCCGTATTATTTTGCAACTTCATGCCTCTAGGAAATTGTTGAATTTGTGTCAAAAAGTGCCGTCTAATGTTCATATTCAATGTTCCCAAAAATATAGCCAGAGAAACAAAGGAGAAAAGGGGGCTGTACCATGAATAAGTGTCACATGGTATATCAATTGAATCTAATTCTATAACCATATCCATTGACTAACTTTCTCAAGATCTATTATTTTCATAATGTTATAAAAATAATTTTTTCATTCCTCGGATAATGGCTTTATACATCACCTGAATGATCTGCAATTATTGGCAAACGGTGCTGTAAAGACACAAGACCCATGAAAGAATTGCTAAAACGAATGCTACAATTTTCCAGAAGCATGAAGTTGCAAAATAACACAACGTATTTCTCCCGTTTTACTACCAAATTCCCCATTTTGCCAACTATGAGCAATTTTTTTCTTAAAAACTGTCCATTATTTTTCATTGTGCTCGCGGAGACTTTTATCAGGATATTGAAAAATTCGTCATACCAAAGAATCTACAGAATTCACCAATAGCCATTTTCTATAAGGTTTGTGTGTGGTCCTTGATATTTTTCAATTGCTTACCTTCATATGCAGGGGCCAGTTTATTCAAACATAAATACACGCTAGGCAGTAGGTCTTCTGGTGTTAAAACAATTACAGATCTGAAATAGTTACTCAAAATTTCGATGATCTTGAGCCTTGCGGATATGTTCTCTATTTCTTCAAATGTTATAGCTAGAGCAATGTAAGGTACTCTAAAAAAATAAATATTTTCAATTATTTTCAAAAATAACCCAAGATCTTGGACCACAAATTATGACTTAATTTCAGATTAGACAACCATTTCATTATCCAAGCTAATAAGTGAACGATTTTCACACAAAAGTTGGACTGGTCACCAGTACAACTGATGAAGCTACATGGTAGCGAAACACGTCTTAAGCAAAAGTCATAGTGTGAAATTGTTCAATTATTACCATGGATAGTGTTATTAATTTTCATGAAGTAACAGGTCAGTATATTCACAAATATTTCATTTATACTCACTTTTCTTTATATTTCCATACAGCATCTTTTATTGGGTGATATTTAGAAGAGTTTGGAGTGTAACTGCCGGTGTCCGATTTTTTGTTGTCTTCTGAAGTTTGTTTTTCTGAAAACGTTCGTTCAAAATTACCACATTCTTCTAAATTGTAACAATCTCTCAATCAATACATAAATGAAATTGTGATAATGTATGAGTATTATAAATATACTTTACTTTGACTATAACAAAACAGATGAAGCCAAAAATGATACAAGTCTTAACTAACAACTAAAATGAAATACTTTGAAACTGCAGTTCTTACTGAGATCACTCAAAAAATATGAAATAACACCTATATAGCTAGGTTGTCATCCTATGCTACAGTAAAATTTCTAAATAAACTGTATGATAAACTAAGAAACTTTAATGATAGTATCATCAGCAAACATTGTGATATAACCTATCGTTACATATTGAAACATGGCCACATATAACAAAAAGAGTAGATAGTGCATTATCACAAGGGACATATGAGAGGACCTAGTTAGTATTATCAATCTGCGTGTAAATGTGATCCACAAGATGGTAGTAAGCTGCTTCAATTGATATCCTTTTTCTACAAAACCGTGCTCAGTCGAAAATATATTATTCTATTTGCTATTATTTATTCTCACTAATTTTCGAAAACTGAAATTATTAAGGCAACTACTCAAGTTATCGGTTCAACCCTCCATAAAAAATTTAGATTCCATGATTTTGTTGGGTTGGAAAGTCGCAAACAGGTTCAAAGTTGTCCGAGATGATTTGATCTGGCACTAATAAAAGCAAACTTGAATAACAATCTACAAGTCTTCACGAAATGTATTTCAATTAGAAAAAGGATGCCTATAAAAGAGTATCTCAACTACTATCCAGACGAAATAATTTGTTACAATGATTGGTGTTTCTATATTATTCAGTTTTCTCAGACTGTTTTGAACTATGTGAAAAATACATGAAGATAATTTTAAATGATTTCAAAAATATTTCATTTGTTTTATTATTTGTGAAAACTTCTAAGATAAAATTTAACATTACCAAAGAATATATTATTGATTTTTTTCTCAGAAGTATCCGAAGTGGCATCTTTTTCCTTTTCTTTTTTTATTGGTGAGGTTTTATTTGCTGGCGTTGTTTCATTTTCAAATGATTTGTGTTTTTCATCTTTCGGTAGTGTTTTATCTCTACATTTTCCATCTTTCTGCACATCTTTTCCTCCACTGATCTCAACTTTGAGTCGTTTTTCTTTTTTCAATGGAGATTTCTTATTTAATTCTTTCTCTTTTTTACTATTACTTTCTCCTAATTGTTTATCTGTTTCAACATCATTTTTTTCACAGTCCACTTTTTTTTTCAGGTCCCTAAAAACATATTTTTTCTATCAAGTTATTAGATTAGATGCTATTTCTACATACTCATCTCCGCTAGATTCATCGCTACTCAATATCCTTGCTCTTTTTCCCTTCCTCTTCAACCTTGAAATATGTTATTAATTGAGTTTGTTGATTAAATCCACTTTGAATATTTTTTTTTCAATTTTACGTTTTGTTTTGATATGCACATATATATGTTACATAGACAACATATATATGCCTTATTCACATACATATGTTTCTATGAACTTAATTTTGCTAGTTTTTAAAAATCTAATCCAGTGTAATTATTTATAAGCAATTTAATTTCTATCTATATTCACTGTGTAATTTTATGTATTGATTTTCCTGATAAGTGTCATACATTTTGTAGTTCCTTTTCACATGATCTATAATTTTTAGATATAAATAAATGTTTATATATCAATATTTTTACCTCTAATATTATTGTCAACTAAGAGTAAAGTTAATAATTTTGGTTTCATCTTTTATTTCAATGTGGTTGACAATGTTTAATTGTGAATGTTATAGCGGTTAGGTTTTACAATATCTGAAAAATGTTGACAGGTTCAAGATCTATGAGAAGAAAAAAAATTAATGTAGTAATTATTAAATTGATGGATGCAGCCGTTATTACGTGGTAGGAAATCATAATGAAGAAAAGAGAAATGAAACTTATGTTTTTACCACTTTTATTTGTAACTAAAGTTACTGCAGTTTCGTCCTATAAGGACATTTTCAAACTTATACAATAAACTACCACTTTATACTGGTACTAGTTTATACTAGTACTAGTTTATACTAGTTTATTGTATAAGTTTGAAAATGCCCATATAGGACGAAACTGCAGTAACGTTAGTT
Organism: Leptinotarsa juncta; assembly: GCA_015342185.1. Lineage (NCBI taxonomy): Eukaryota > Metazoa > Arthropoda > Insecta > Coleoptera > Chrysomelidae > Leptinotarsa > Leptinotarsa juncta. Next base: position 3,987 of record WOGJ01055816.1, on the reverse strand, counting down.
ACAAATAAAAGTGGAAAAAACAGAAAGTTTCATTTCTCTTTTCTTTGTAGTATTTATTACTATTGAATATATTAAAAATACCAAGGCCAAAAACTTTGTGCTTAGTGAAGTATAGGAAAAGACCTCACAAAAGGAATGTACCAATAACGTCAATAATGATTTAAATAATTTGAATTTATGATAAGAATCACAAAATGAAGATATTATCACATGTTAATTGAGAAGTAAATTTCTGAAGATGTTGAAAAACATGTTCAAAGATGCACCCAGGATCTTAACTAAGAGTGCAACTCCCATACATTTCAGGTAAATATTAGAGAAACAGAATCAAAAGATTTTGCAACAACCTTTGTCCCTATTAGATCGCTAGCTAATGAAGAAGGATCATCTGACCACTATATGACCATGAACTTACTCAAAAAAGTTACCATTTCACTGTTAAATGCATTTGAAGAAAATTCTGGGTTTTTCAGACAAATTATCAGAAAATGTAATACTGCCTACACAAACAATTTTAAATATAATTAGTCTCAATAATTTATAAGATTAACAAAACCTGAACAATATCTGTGACAATAGATATGATCAACAAATTCTAACTTAAGATTCGATACGTAACAAAAATAGATAAATTACAAAAAACTAATTTTGAAATTCAGCTAACAAACGTAATTTATAATAAAAGTACATACATAGAAAAAGCAACAAGAAAAATTATGATCATCTTGTAATAAAAACACTCATTTACATTGAAAGAAGAATACTTTTAGGAGGTTAGTTTTTGAGAAAAAGCTTTTTGGTTTTTAATTTCTTCATCTTCATACAAAAAACTTCTACAAAGAGAAAAAAGTAATTAATATCGAAATAAACTCTTTACACAGATGTGTAGATCATGCACAAAAGTTCTTTCAGTTACAAACTGGAAGGAAAAGCCCATATGAAACAACTACTTTCAAATATATGAACATTCCAATTTGATCAGGTTGACTGCATTACCCTTTCTTGATTTTATTTCGTTTCTAGAAAAATGTGGATGTGTTGATAAGGAGTTGAAGAAAAGTGTTTTTGGGACGAAACTTCTATAGAGGTACCAGCAGGAGTGATAGATTTCCATGTAAGTGAAATTTCATCTCAACACTTTTTCATTCAATGCGTTGTGTGGCGTTTCCGTGAAGGATATCTGTTTCAATTCCATATTGAATATACAAGTTGAACAGAAAAAAAAATTATTTTCGTGTAATTCAATGTTTATATGTTTGATAGTAGTTGTTTCCAATGGGCTTCATCTTCTGAAACTTATGTGCATGATCTTCACATCTGTAAAGAGTTTATTTTGAAGTTGATCACTTTTTTCCTTTATTTATAAACTTCTCACATTTTTTATATAATGAATATAAAGCCAAAAAGTTTTTCCCAGATAAAGTCATATTTGATTTAATCTTACTTTCTAGTATCCACATCAATTGATTGTATCAAAGTACTAGCATTTGTATTCCCATCTTGTTTTTTAGACCTAGAATAAAAATAAATCATTTTTGACGACTCGATTCCAATTCAGTACTTACATGAGTCCATGATAAATAAATAAATTCCTTTCATTTAAAATCAAATTATTGTTAATAATTATATTTCTACTCAAAGTAAGAATATCGCAAAATGACATAGCCAGAACATTGTGATTAAGGCAGCTGGTGAATTTATAAGGGATGATACGAAATACAGTTGAAATCATTCTTCCTTTAAATAAAACTATTAAAGTTGACATACCCTCCTTCTTCTGTTGGCTTATCTTTTGGGGGTACTCTGTTGAAGAATGACCTTTGGAAATAATTCAATTAGAGAATTGCTTAAAATCATAATTTCTCAACTTACGTTATACTTTTTTGAAACATACTTTCAATTTGATATTTTAAATAAGTGGCCCAATAATTTTTAAATTCAAAACAAACATATATCATTAGAGGTTAAATTACGGAACACCACGGACAGTGTCAATTCTTTCCCGCTCAATTTTTGTCATTTTTGGCTACGTTCGATACTCTACTGTAAATTATTCAAAAAATACATTTCAATGTGAGATTTCCTATCTCACACATTCATGTGTGTTTTCTTAATAGGTTTCAATTGATTTTCATCAAGTATCGGTTAGTTCTATCATATCCTTTAAATCTAAGTGGCAGCTACTAACCTACTCAAGCGAGGCTGAAGCCCGTGATGTTAATTCAAAAGTCAGGTCTCATGAGTTCGTTCATTGTTCATTTCGTGTTTGAAGTACTTCTCATAATTTGATGATTCACTGATTTCATTTTTGAAATTGAAATATCTGCCCTCGAAGCAAAGATACCGGTATTGACAACAATTAAAAAATAGTCAGGAGTTAACGCAAAAAAATGTTAGAAATTGTCATCTGAGTTAGTATACAAATCATGCGTTCCACTAAGGTCTCAAAACGAAAAAAAATGCTCATATAACCGTTCCACCTAATGATCGTGGTCGTTGTGATCGCCTCGAAAACGTAACTCATGACGTCATTACTTTTGCTAGAAAAAAATAACTATTACTAGAAAAAAATAACTTACACTCGCAGTGGAAAAATTTTCATATATTTTTCTAGGAAATTCACTTCGAAATGAGTGTTGGTAAGGTAAACGTGATTCAGATGTAACAAAAATTGTTGTGTATTGATTTTCTATCAGAATATAATATAAATATACGATATGGTACAAGTAAATATCAAAATTAGTGTTTACTGAACCAAAAAGGAGAGAATTTGATTTTGTCTGTTTTAAATTCAACGAAAGAGATCCACTCACATGTTACTTTTATCCTATCAATAGGGCTGTTATATATGATATTATGGGTGAATTTCCAATAGTTGGAAATTGTAGACCTGGGGTGTGTTCAGTGGCGTAACTATACCGTTCGAGGCCCGTGACGAATTTATTGGATGGGCCCCCTCCCCCCAATATAAAGAAGCTGAACCAACAATACATTTTTTTTTCATTTTATAATTCTTATTTTACTTGTAATTGTAATTTAATGTACAGTCAGCATCTAATTGATGGACAGATATGATACGAATCATCCTATTTTTGTAAACACACAAGGTGTTGAAATTTCTGCCTTCGGACTTCCTGTTCAGCAAAAGTGGTAATGACATCATTAAAGTTCAAATTACGGGCCATACAATTTTCGATGGATATAATAGCCAAGGTGCTTAACCTGTCTTGCCCCATAGAATTTTTTAAATAAGTTTCAATCAATTTCAGTTTTGAAAATGATCGTAGTCAGAGGAATGGTGAGAAATAATAGAAATGCAGTGCACACTTCAGGAAAGCTTGAAGATATAAAATGATTTTTTAATAATAATAAGACAGCAAGTTCTCTTATAGAAGATGATGTTTCTATTCCGTGTCTAAAAGCGAATCGAAAACTGAGAATTTCCTTGGAAAACGGAATTGATATATCTTTTTTACATAGATGGATTAATGCTAAAGCCTTTTCCAATAAATCAGTATCGTTCAAATTTTGCAAAGTGGCAGTTTGCAAGACACTGAAATTGGAAACAATTTTATTCATTTCAAAGAAACGCAATTTCAGTGGTTTAATGTTTATGTCTAATACACGATAGAATATGTTCACTTCAAACAAGCTTCCAGGATCTTGGAGACGTTTATCCTCACAAATTTCATCAAAATGACGTTTCAATTTTCTCTGACGAGTTTTAAGAAATTCAGGGTTTATAGACCATTTCACTGCAATACTATTTGCTTCCATTTTTAAATCTTCGAATTCATATTGATACTCTTCAAGTTGTTCTAGACAGACTTGCAAACGCTTTGAAGCATTTGAAAGATCGATGGCTTTAGACCAACAACATAATAACATTCTAGTTGTCTATCTTCTTCTTCAGCAAGATAGCTTCATTTCTCTCATCTGTTTTGGAATATTTTTTGTAAACGCTTTTTGAACATCAACAAACCGAAC
>WOGJ01055781.1:0-10424 GCA_015342185.1 Leptinotarsa juncta | reverse complement strand
CTTGGGTGTTCTTAACATAGTGGAGATTTGGTTGTTGGCAGTGAATACTGTCTTTACGTTATGTTTCTTCAGAATTCGGCTCACTTTGTCAGTGACTCCATGGATGTAGGGGAGAAAAGTTTTTGTCTGGTTGGTCTGTTCCTCGGGTAACTCGTGGGGTGGGGTTTGTGTTTGCTGTCGTTGGGTGGATCTTTGTATTTGGGAAATGGGATAGTCGTTTTGGTGAAGGCCGGCTATGAGTTCGTATAGTTCCCAGGATCTATTGTCGTCGAAGAGAATTGAGTTACCAGCAGGCTCGAACTGTAATTGCACCTTGAAAATTGGGTCTAAAGGTCATCTTGTGAATGATTTGCCCACTGCCATTATCGCACTGTAGAGTTCTCGTTCACACTGCAGGCAATCAAGCAGACTTTCTCGAGGCAAATATTGAAATGACCTTCAAGGGACCGCCTTGGCACAGGGTCGGGAGCCTACTGAGACTTGAAGTGTTTCTTGCCACCACTGAGTTTTTTTACGGATTGAACGCGTTGATGCAGTCATTCACTCACTGTCGCATTCGATTGCAGAGTAGCGATCTATAAGCGTTCGAAAACATAATATGTAAGTTACACTCACACACATATTCAAGGACATATACCATGCGATGTCACTAGTGACGTCACATGTGACGTGCGGCCCAATGTTACCGAATCATTGTAGCTTTCGAAGTCAAATCATAGGCGTGGTGTTGAAATGGAGTTTAACGGTGATAACGTTATTTACATCATCAACATGCGCAAATCGAAACTGCATATACATATTCAAGGCCATATGTCATACGACGTTACTAGTGGTATGTGGAGGTCAAGAATCGGTTGTTATTTCCGAGTTATGTAACGTGCGACCTAAGGTTATCGAATTATTGCTGCTTTCGAAGTCAAAATATAGGTGGAGGGTTGAAAAGGGGTTTCATGGTGATGATGTTATTTAAGTTGTCAACATGCAAAAGCTGAAACTGCACACACACTAGTGGTGGAAAAAGTCCAAAATTGGCTGTAATTTCCGAAGTCATGTGACATGTGACCCAAAGTTATCAAATCGTCGTGGCTTTTGATGTCAAATCATAGGCGGAGGGTTAGCTGGAGTTTCCATAGTAAATATATAACTCATAGTCATGTAATGAAACACGCATCTCAAGGCCAAGTCATAGGCGGAGAGTGGAAAAAGGGTTCCATGGTCAAGTCAGTGTGGTGGCACTTATGGGAGGAGTCCCCTGACGGCATTACGCCCCTACTCTATATTATATTTTATGCGTAATCGTTCATAAGTTCGAAACGCAGTGTTCAGTTTATATTCAGGATTTTTCGCAATGCAAGATTGTGTATAATATGAATATTGGGTTATATCGCCAAAAATTCAAACTTACGTCATTTCATTCATCATCATCAAAACAGAAAGACGTTTCATCGAACGCGCCCTTAATATCCAAGAAAAGAGCTGGACATACTAACCCAAAATTTCTGTTACTTTTCCTATAATAAAACACTTGAAGAAGCTATTGTATAGCGAAACACGTGTTGCGGCTTCGTGAAATAAAAGTACAGTACCTACACGTGAAAAATCATTATCTTGAATGAATTACCACGCTCTCATTCGACTTGAATTGACATAATTCATTCTCACAAGTAATGGTCACATTTTCCACTCGTTGAATAAAATACTATTTCCCATTTAGCTGTTTTATCTCGATAATCCTCAAAAAACCAAAAATCAAGTTACACTTGAAAACAATTTTCCCATTAATATTGAAGAAAGATATGTATAAACAATGGTTATGGAATGAAATTTATGAAACGTTATGATATTCTCTTCATTTAGAAGTTATATATGGCATACATATTTGACCAGTTGAAGGTTTGTAAATCAGAAATTTTCTATTATTTTTCAGTGACCTTTGTTGAAACCATGACATGAAGTTTATTCATTAATTGAAAGTTGATAATAGAATTCTCAACTCCTTTTTTAGTTGTTTCAGGGATTTCAAATCATTTTATATATTAAACAATGGAAGTCCGAATTAGTGAAATTCATCATGAAACGGTGTCAATCACCTTCAAACAAAGAATTCTCAACTGTTCGAAAATGTAATTCCAGAAAACACATAGCTATGAATTACTTTCATCTGATATAAGCGAAACATTTTCAACGGAAGAGACAATTTGACGTACTTACTAGTCTGTTATTATCAAATAGCATACCTCCGATTAGAGAGAAAAACGCCACTGTGAGAATTATACTACAACACAATCGTTTACTAACAAATTCTGATGTAGCAATATCACTTCTACTCAGTTGTACACTCAATATGCGTTGCATATTTTTAACTGTTGTTGAAAGTCTTGTCACACGTATGATATTGAAACAGTGAAAACACACCTAGTAGCGAACTTGGTGTATCGTAAATTGGCCACATTCCAAAGTTATCCAAGATTCCATGATATATCTAATCTTCTGTTATTTTTCATAAATGAAATTTAATTATAGATGAGACATTCTTATTTAACTTTTACAAACAAAAATTAGTGGTTTGATATAATATGTGTGATAATCCACACAACTACTGTAACAATAGGCAAATTAAAACTATTATACAGATAAGACAGAATAATGATTTCAACGCAGACACAATCCAGAACTTATTCAGAAAACAGAGCCTCAAATTTACATACAGATTATTATACCCCCAGATCAAACAATCAGAAATCAAGAAATATGTAACTTCCAGAAATAACAATGTAGAAGTGGAATTCAGGCCACATGCCAGGTTATAAAGGTGATCTACTTTTCAAAGCCAAATGTAAAGTGGGCAAGGTGGAAAAATCTAGAGTTTGAAAGGTCCTTCAGATTAGGTAAGAATGATTCGAAGTTTTTAAACCATTTCTTATAATGCAAACACAAATTCCCGAATCTAAACGATACGGAAGGAACAATAAGGAACTTTTGCAATATGCAGGCAAATGTTGAAACTCCTTATTTGGAATCCCTGGAAATTCACAAAACAAATGCATTGCGGATATAACCTACCAAATTGATCTGGTCTACTCGCGGATTTTCAGATTAGTGTTTCAATTGACACGTAAATAAAATTCAGATAATAATGTAATCATTACCGACAGTGGTTGTATAGGTATATAAGGGTGTACATTGTTAATTATTTCAGTTTATTGTATTCGTTTGAAAATGTCCTTGTAGGACGAAACGGCGGTAACGTCAGTTACTGATAAGTACAAGTGGTATATTAACATAGAAAGTTTCAAAGTGATGATATTGTATCATTTTATTGAGTGACTAGAGTAGACTTTCCTATCTTTCACATAACTAACACAAATCCTTGAGAAAATTGTGAAATCTCCTTATTATTTTGAATTTCATTTTTCCAATATTGTGGATGTTTACACTGATTGTAGCGAAATTATATGAAATTTTGTTATTCAAGTGTACAACTAAGTACGTATTTTTCACAATAACTTCTCTTTTGTAGACAATTGGATTATTTACCCAAATGCATAAATAAAATTTCACTGAAGTGTTTTGATTTATGATGAAACTTTCAATGTTGAAAATTTCAGTATCAGTAAAGGCAGATACCTCTGGGTCTCCAGAATTTCCAGAAACACATCCATATATCACGAAAGAAATTATTTTCAGCTCTGTCAGCTATTTCATAATACGAATTCCGATTTCAAAAAGTTATCAGGTTTTCAATTTTCAATGCATGAAATAAAAAAACCTATGGAAAAAGAATATCTGTAAGAGATAACACTCTTCTTAGACACGAGTGTACATACCTTCGAATCCACGAAGGTTTTTTGAACACTAAGAAATACGTTCAAGTAGAACTGGCCAAGCCGAAAAAAATTTATAGGCTCTCAGTACTATTTATGCAAATTCAAATCCCCGAATACTTTAGAGTTAAAAAAGTATTCCATGCTAGTAACATCTATTTTCATAGTTGCAAAATAACTAGATGACCGATTTCCTTTTTTTTTGGAAAATTATCTCCGCTGTGGTGTAACTATTTTACAGGTCTGCAGTCAGCAAATTGTTCTCAATAGACTCTTTTCATCTTGTATCTTATCAATAGACTCTTCTTATCTTGTAGTATGACAGAAATTCTTGCAGGTCGGGTCTTCCAGATATGACTGGACAAGATTATTCATTTTCGTCAGAAAAAAATTCCAACTCCAAATCTCAAAAAATTGAAAATACATTTTGCATCTCGGTGGAAATTCTTGTAGATCGAGTCTTCCGTATGAAAAAATTTCATATTTCTCATAATATTGAAAATAAACCTTGCAGGTCGGCAGAAATTCTTGCAGGACGGGTCTGTCAGACATGAAACTCGGCCGGGTTAATCATTTTAGACAGAAAAAACTTCCAAACCCCAGCCAAAAATTTAACAATTCTCAAAAAATTGAAAATAGATTTCGCAGGTCGGCAGAAGTTTTCGCAGATCAGGTCTCCCAGACATGAATCTTGACCAGATTGATAATTTTTCACAAAAAAAAAAAAATTAAACACTCCCACCCTTCGAGTATAAAAAATTCTTATTTATTATAAAATTGGAAATATACCTTGCAGGTCGGCAGAAATTCTTGCAGGTCGGATATCCCAATTAATAATTTCGACCAGGGTATCCATTCTCGACAGAAAAAATTTCCAACACCCACCCAAAAGTTTCACAATTCTCAAAACATTTTAAATACATTTTGCAGACCAGTAAAAATTCTTGCAGGTCCGGTCTGCCAGATATGAATCTCGACCAGATTATCTGGATATCTGAATGGTGAGTAGAGTTGGTAAAAAATTATATCATCATCTATAAATATCAATGAAGTATCATTAGTAGCTGCAGTTGGAGGACCTGAACTTTTTAGGGGTTTGTCTTTCTATTCCTAATATACATTTTGAACATAACACAATTTTCTCATCTATATTTTTGCATTATGTTCCCAAAAAGCACGATGAATATGTATTTTCACCACAAGAGTTGTTAATAACATTTTTTTAAATGTCATCATTGGAATATTTTCATAATTTTGAGAATATTTTTTTTATACTGACGTTGGGTGGTTGAATATATTTTATGTTAACACATTTCCATTTCTATGCACATTCTTTTTTTTTCTTGTACCAAACATGTGCAAACTTTTGCAAACATGCATTCCTATGCCCCACAATCAAAAGAGTTTGTCCGCCAGATATACCATCTGGCGGGTAAACTCTACCATGATAAGTTTTTGTTTTTGCTCATTTTTGAAGTTTCCAATCAATAGTTGGGCAGCTTTAATATGACGGCAATCTTTACATGAACATGTTTCTTTTGGAAAAAGGGTAATTACATGATGTGTCCGTTCGCCAGGAGGCCACGAGAGACTCGACGGGGCTTTATGTTGACGTGACCAATAAATGGAAGTTCACAATTTGTAAGCAGGGGTTCATGAAAATCAATCTGGTTTCGATAGTGAAGAACTAAAATGTTGTCTTGAAATAAACTATCAATGTAGCAGATGATATTTCAAAAATTTTGGCGACTCTAACATGTAAAAACTTCCAAATACCATATTCAGTACAACGTGTCGAGAGTTGTTGATCGCCGCAGCTTCCGTGGCGCTTGTTCAAACGTGCAAAGGGAACGAAATACAACCGCATCTGAATCTGCAGATATACAAAGCCGGTTCAGCGTCATTTACTTCCGGTCTAGTTGGATGACGAGTTGTCGATTACCAGGTCGATGGTCGGTGGGAAGAGCAACTCCCAGTTATTGGGAAGTGCGTGAAGAGCAACCTTATGTGGAGGGTCTTTGCGATCGTGAAGATGTAACAGGTATGACAAGTGACGTCTACATGATTCGCACAGACTTGCCATACTGCCATGAGCATTTGAATTCAAAAACGGAAAAAGCCCTAAATCGATAAAAGACCTCACCAAATTGATGGCTAGCCTCCAGCATGAAGTAAAATATGTGATTCATCATCGCGCCCTCAAACAAGTCATTGCTACTGGTCTTATCATCATGAAGAAAATTCATCGAGTACTTTAATTCAACCAATCATTATGGTTCAAATCCTATATTGATTTGAATACTGAGTTGGGGAAAAGGGCTACGAATGAGTTTAAGAAAAACCTCTTCAAGCTAATGAACATGCATTATTCGGAAAAACGACGGAAGACAGAAAAAGAGTCAACATTAAACTCCTCACCAAATGGGCTGGTCGCTACGGAACCGAGGCCTATATTTCTAAGCCAGAGTACAAAAACTGCATGATATTCAATGAGAAAATTGGTGGCAATCGAACTGAGGAAACTGCAAGTTCCATCTAAATAAATCAATACAAGTTGGGCAAGCTATCTTAGATTTGGCAAAGATTACCATATACGATTTTCATTATGGCTATATGTGGCATGGAATCGTAGATTATTGTGTAATTCTCTACACCGATACATATAGCTTGATTTATTAAATATGCAATCAGGATCCTTATGAAATCACACGTCAAGATTGTCACAAACTTTTCGATACTTCGGATTACCCGTCCAACAATCAGTTTAATATTCTTTTGGTATATAAAAAGTTTCTCGGGATGATGAAAAATGAGATAAACGTAATTCCGATAATTGATTACGTAGGCCTAAATCGAAATTGTTCACAACTAGGATGTTGGTGACGGAGGATGGTATCAATAAGAAGCGTCAGCTGTTGGTAAATGATGGGCTATGATGAGGATGAAATGAATCAAATCATTTCATGCTTGAGGGTTAACACGAAGGCAAAGGGGTCAAATCTTCTGTGGTGAAGAATAAAATTACTTTCTTAAAAACGGAGCGTGGATTTGAAGACCAGTCGATTGGTTGGGGATCACAGTAGGACTTCTATATTCACCCTTGTATTCCCTAGAGATTATACCTTGAAGGTCAACAGCTCAGGTATTCAGGTATGTCTTACCATGGTAGTGGTATCATGAAAACGATAGGAACTAATGACACATTGCACCAGATAGATGCACACCACACTTAAACCTTGGATGTCTAACATAACTGAAGTCTTTCAACGAATATATAATTGATGAATATGTTGAATTCAAAGGAGTAAAATTATACACATAAATTCTAATATCAAAAATCTTGAACAAGAGTTCTACAACAGTATTTTAACAAGTATCTCATATATATACAGATATATATGATTGAAACTATTTATATGTACAAAATATTACCTATAGAAGTAAATTGAAGCAAAAGAATATTAAAACAAAGAAAATTTTGTTCATTGAATCAAAACATTTGCTAACGTGATAGAGGGTTCCAAGAAAGAGATAGTCAAATATATCATCAGAAATTCTAAGTAATTCTAAGTTTCAAGTTGCAAGAAAGATATGAAATTCCAACTTTTAAAAAAATTGTCACTGGACTTGGCGGCTTATATATTTTCCAAGCAGGAACAGCCTTCAGCCTCTATTCCGAAAAATAGATTAAGAGTATTTTGGGGTTTCATAATGCTGTGCAGTCAATTTCTTAAAAATCAGAAATTTTCGTTTCACCAAGTTGTGAAAACTAAATAAATAACCTGAAAATATTTATGAACGAAAGAGATAACCACCCTAATACTGAAGGATTACAAAGATAAACTAAGTTATCGATTGCATAAAACCATGCATACCGCCATTTTCTGATAACAAAAAAATGTTTAAGTTAGGTAACAAATAATTCTAGGAACTCTTTTTCCACGTACCTGATATTCTGTTCAAACAACGAACACTTTATGAAATCTCTATATGTAAAAAATTCATATCATCAATCATCTAATCGATGCTGCTCAGACCATCGTCAAAATTAAAGAGAGCGAGCCCTTCTTCCCTCGAGAAAAATTGAATTTACTCATACGTAGTTTATTCATACCTACTGACCCGAACTTGATATTGCGTTCTGTAAAAATATAAGTGTTTGGTTGATGGTTCGGCTATCTTCCGCAAGATGCTCTGGTACGTACTTAATCATTATTATCGATTCACTGAACGAATCTAATGTTATGTTTTACTCATGGTCATTAGATAGTGGGCTCATATGAATGATAAATTCAGTTATTATAAATGATGTAACGTTCCACCGTTACACCATAAGGAATCCAAATATATGAAATGTTTTAGTATACGATGTTTTTTCATTACCCGATGTGTTTATTTTTGCATGAAACGTAAAGATATGTCAAAGGTGGCTAATCGAATTTTCATATTTTTTCTCAACATCTCTACGACTTTACATATGCTTCTCATACGAAGCATACGAAATTATTTCATCACAACTTATGCCTGTTTGACACGTCTCTATGATGTTTCTTTATCAATTTCAACATCATGTGTTTTACATCATAATCTGTCTGAGATATGAACTAGTGCCCTCTTGACATAACGTTACCTTTGACTTCCCTTTATGAATTATATACTTCTCTTTCTTTCATTTGATGTGCTGCATGTTGAGATCCAAACATTATTAACGAAGATGCGGCTTAGTGCCTTTGTTGGCATCGTCTTTGTTTTTCTTTGTTGATGAATTTTGCGTACATTTTTCTTTCATTTGACGCGCTGTGCGTGACGATCTGATCATTATTAGCGAATATATAACTTAGTGCCCTTCTGACATGTTGCGCTATCTTTTTTTCTTTGTATTAACTCATTCATGCTCACAAATCATCACACATTATCTACCGAGCCACTACCTCCCACGCCGATGATCACCTTCAACGTTTTTATGTTTTATCATCATTATTATGTTTTTAACCAAAGTACGCTGGTCAGGCCCTATCCTCCGAAGTTCGGATATATTCGGCAGGGCGCGCCAGCATTATCAACCAACGACCACTCCCCACTCCGTGAAGTAAGTGATCATTGGGTACAAGAATCATGTTCCCTGAGCAAGCGCAATGAGCTAAGAATGACAGCCTTCTGCATCAATCCCGCTAAGATGTCTGCCTTAGTGCGGCAGGCTGGTATGATTTTAAGATTCCACCAAGTTAGGTTCCGTTCAGGAGTCCGGAAATTCGCAAAATGAACTTTCATATGACAAAGCATGGACTTTAGTCATCTCCCTATGATGCTTACTTGATTAGTGAAACGTATTAAATGATGTATTCTGAGTCACATTGAGGGATCGCACGTTGAAACGCTACACTTCCACTTTTTTCCCAAATAATCTATTTTGGGACTCCCTGTACACATTGAGGAATTGCACGTTGATACGTTATAGCCTTGTTGAACTGTCATGTTTTTTCTCAAATGATGTATTTTGACGCACCCTGTATGCTTCACTTAATGTCCGTTACATTGCCGCCATGTTTTTTTCTTCCATAATGTAGTTTGAGACAGATTGAAGGATCGCACGTTGAAACGTTGCAGCGTCGTTAGCCTGTCCTATTGTTTCCTCAAATGATGTATTTTATTTCTTTTTTTTTACCTAACCTGGCCACCTAATAATAATATACCTATAACAAAAATGGAAAACGAAACGAAAAAGATACCGAATAAACGCACGCAAAAAAGTTGGTCGAAACGCACGCAAAACGGTCGAAACGCACGCAAAACGGTCGAAACGCATGCAAAACAGTCGAAAAGCGCGCAAAAAGGTCGGAACACACGGAAAACAACGTACTTCGAAATGTAATTGTCGAATACTTCGCTTTCCCCATTTTCGAATGTTACATTGATAACATGTTTTTTCTGAAATGATGTATTTTGAGACACCCTGTACATATTGAGGGACCACACGTTGAAGTATTAAACTGTCATATTTTTTCTTAAATCTGATTCATCAGTCATCATCGTTAATATATCTTATTTCGCGCTTCCTATATACAATTTTAATGAGTCGTATTCCTAATCATTCATGTCTAATTTCGAAACCAGCAACGCTACATTGCCCCATAAACAACGATTTATTCCACAACCAACAATACCGAGACTGTCATGCTTGCGCTAGCAGCGTATAACCTCGATACCATCTCCATCTTTTTCTGCATCGATTACACCACACGTGTCTCTCACTATTACAAACTCTCCGACAAACATCAATTCTTTCTTGAATCTAAGGATATTTTCCTATCTTCTAGAAGGAAATGGCGTTATAATTTCCTTATATGGCGTTATAATTTTGTGCTAGACGTGGCTTTATCCATCTACTGGAGGTTTGAGAATTCAAACCACCAGTTGACTGATTAGTTGACTGGAGGGAAAGTGTAGGAGTGGGGTCTGAAATTCTAAGGCCCAATTTACACAGAATGGACGTGTGACATAGACGAGGCGAGACCTTTCTCCCTTCCGTGTGAACTGGGCCTGAGTTGACAATGCAATTTGATTTGTGAATGAGGTGTTGTCAAAAATCCTTTGCTCAAG
>WOGJ01055674.1:0-10938 GCA_015342185.1 Leptinotarsa juncta | reverse complement strand
CATAAATCCACAATTCCTCGTTTTTTGTACTTTTTCATTTATTCATTTATTTCATCGTTATTTTGTAGGCAAACCTTACGTGATAGATAAAAACAAATGTCAGTTAACGAAATCGAAACAATTTTTTTTTTAAGTTTTTTTGCAGACTTGTGAAATCGACGGGACTGCGCGTTTGTCCAAATATTGCCGCAGTTCCTGATAACGGCTCCATTTCAATTTTATTTGAGCACCCTGTATGCGAAAAAGTATTTTTCAGATTACAATTACTGATGATTGATTCTCTGAAAGTAATTCATCAAAATGAAAAACTTAACTGAGCCTATATCTAATACTAAGACGGATATTGGATTTCCCCATATACGAGTTGGGATGAGAATTACACATTTCACATCCAATATTTTATCTCTCAAATATATTAGTGTCAACGTGGTCTCCAAACAAAGAACCTTGATCAAACTTACCTTAACTGGAACATATCATTATTAAATATGATTTATAGACTCGACAATAATTTTCATTTGCCGATGGATACAAGATAAAAATCATTCATATCTAATAAAAAAGACTTATTAGAATTGATTGGTGGTCATTAAATAAATATTATTTCACCTGTGGCGATATTTTATTGATCCAGACAAAATTATGGTTCATTATTTAGAGTGCAAGGACAGGTGCATAATTTTGGGATACAATTACTTAAAAGTACTAAGGTGAGTGTGAATATTCGATACCAATATGATCGTTGAATGGATATCGATTAATTCTTTACAGGTCGTGAAAAAATGTCTATCTTTCAACCCAGATAGAATGTTTGCTTCGAAAGGCCTTCATAGTACACAACATCATATATCAAAACAACAATTATAATAAAAATACACGGGGGGTAACCTCATTGGAAATCTCTCTTCGCGGTAAAAATCAGTAAGAACTCCCACCAGAACTGTACGCATTGGGGAAAACGTCTGTTTTTCGTTTTTGAAATGATGGATAGCATCACGATGACGTTTTTTATTCTGTTTCGAGGCGATAAGTTTCCATTGCCGGTGTTGTGTAAACATTACATTTTCTACCTCCCTTCCTGGAGGTAGATATAAAACATCAATATCATACAAAATATAAATGAAAATAAAATGGCATCATTAAGCTCATGTGATTCACTTGCATCACCTTTCAATAATTATAATTCATGTTATACATGTTATATCAGAAAAAACCACGTACCATAGATTATAAACAACCTTGCTATGTAAACATTCATGGACATTATCTGAAAATAAACTCAACTCTGCCGTTGAATAAGGTTATTTTTAATTTTTCATAACTTGCATCTTCAAAAATATTTGTTCATATTTTATTTGTGAAATCATGAGATATATTTATGATGTTCAGAGTTTCACCAAATATTTCAAGCATATAAAAACATATATAACATCCCAAAACAAACGTCTTTCAGATGACGATCATGAATACATGATTCGTTTTATAAAAATTAAAATAATTGACCTTATTGCATATTTGCAATAAAGTTTTAAAAATGTATTTGGGGTAACTACCGATGAAAAAATACGTATTCTCTCGTCCGTTTTAAAAAAATGATTCAATGTGAGACATTATGAAATTCAATATTTCACCAAACATATCAATCATAAATAAAATGCATATTTAATATGCCATATCGAACGTCATCACGATGACATACTTGGTCATTGGCATTGTCGGAGAAAAACGATGTATGATGTACCTGAATAGCATAAATATCTTTAGTTTTGAGAAGTTTCTAGTTTTATCTTCCTCTTGAAGATGATCACTTGGTGATCGAAAAACGTGTCGAGGTATAAAAATAACGATTTGGTGTTGGGAAAAAACTCCAGTAATATTCATTACTACACCAAAGGTTCCAAACAGTACATCATAAATGGATTAGTATTGTTCATAATTATATTGACTACTTCACAGTTGTATAGTTCTTCTCCTGAAGACGCCAATTTGGTTGGATTGGTTGAAAAGTTATAGTAAAGTTTGGAAATTTTATTCAATTTCCTTTTTCTTTCCTACTGCCTTATTTGTTTTCGAATGTAATGGAAACAGAAAAGGACTATTCACTTATGTCAAAGTCAAGATTCTACTTTTTGCACGTATTCACACATTAATTAAAACATTCTGGTATAATTCGAAATATTCTCTATTGCCAAGATGAGATTCCAGTTTGCCAAAGTATGTATTATTGTCGAATTAGTATCTTGAATATCAAAGCCGGATTTGGAAGTCTGGAAGGCCTGTGGCAACGAAGGAGCGGAGACTCCTTTATTTTTTTTAATGTAAGTTGAACTTTCAATTTCTCGCTAAGAGAATTAATTTTTTTTTGCAATCAGGGCTTTCTGACATATAGATAAATATTATTATGTTTGTGCAAGAATTCTTAGTAAAAATGCAAAACAATTTGTGGGAGTAAAATGTAAAAGTTGCTGGCCCGTCAAAATTTGGACTTCTGAGAATCACTATTAAGGAAAAGCAATGCATGTTTACTTTGAAATTGATGCTATGAAATGAAAAATACCTACAGAAGCACATTTGAAAAATTAGTTTTTTTCAAACGTTTAGAAATGACAGTTACTACCGTCAACAAAAAAATATTTGAATTGGTATTATGAAATATGGGCAAATGTAAACGCTTATTTCCCAACTTTATGGTTACTTGGTTTCTCGCTTGGTTTCATTATTAATCTACGTTCCATTAATATTTTTATATGTAGAAACAAAATACATGTATTAAAAGCGTATCGTAGGCGGTTACAATTCAACCATATTAAAAGTCGTGAGAATGTTCACAAATATTGCAGAACTTGAAGATAAATTTTTAAACGACGACTCCAGATACTTTCTACAGGAGTTCTAAACGAATAACCTTCAAAAGTAAATGATTTTATTAAACATTAACAACCCAGATAAAATCTAATGTAATATTTTCGCCATTGAAATACTGATCGATACATTCAGATCTGAAAAAAGATCAATATTTTCTGTTTTTTAAACGACATTTTTTGTGGAGGACTCAATATTTTATAGTTTTTTTTTGGGTTTATAACCTTTCACAATCTGAAAAAATAAAAGATAAATCAATAGAGAATCTGCTGAAACGTGAAAAAAGTTACTACTGGAAAGTCCAATTAGTCAATAATTTGTCGCATCATAAATTTTGCCTACATATTGAAAAAATCAAAGCTAAGTATGAATATTAAATATTTTTGATTGATTTTTTTCAATTTGTAGGCAACATTTATGATTACGACTGATTGGACTTTCCAGTAGTTCATATTACGCTGTAACTTTTTGGAATGAACTTTTTCAGTTTGACCTTTACTACAGTTCAGCAGATTCTCTATTGGTTTTTCTTTTTTTCAGAATGTGGAAGGTTATTAATCCAAAAAACAGTATAAAATATCTTCTGGTTTCGAATCTTTCAATGAATATTATTTCGTTATTAATGTTTCTGGTAATACAATTGAAAGAATTATTGATGATTTCGTTATTCTGGGTTGCGAAATTTAAAAGGTAATTCAATCACAAGATATTAATTACCACTGTTCAAAAATAAATACATACCTGTACCGAAAAATTATCACTTCGAATTCAAACTAATTCCTTCAAATAACTTTACATTCCTTTGAATTCACAAAGACGTGAAGATCATGCAAAGAAGTAACTATCAAACACAAACTGGAAGAAAAAGCCCTCTCGAAACAGCTATTTTCATATAAACATTGAATTACATGAAAAAAAAAATACTCTCGAAACAAACACTTTCCTATTCTGTTTGTACTCCAAACAATTAATATAGAATTTAATCAGTATCATTCATAGAATTGCTGAATAGTATAATATATGCCAGAGGTAAAATTTCACTAACATCCTCAATGGCAGACATCGATGTTTCGGAATAAGACACTCGTCTTATTGCTTCTTCCCCACTAATTTGGCTGATATTACAAGATAAAGCACTATTCATGACATTAGGACCTTTTGTCTATCTGGTTCTCACAAGTCCTGTATATTGCATGCGCCATCAACTCATAATTTTTATATTCAGACCACGAAAGGTAAATTGAATGGTATCTACCCATACTCGAACCCATATTATATATTAATTTCCATTTAGGTCACAATAACTTTCTTCTTCACAAATTATCGTTCTTATACTTTTACTTTTTGCACTCATTGTTTACTTTCATATTTGTTTATTGTTTTCATAATTCAACTAACACATCTAAATATTCTGTTAATACTACAGGCAATGGAAGTCGAAACCTCCAACATTGTCGACTACTGTCAAAAGGAAGTTCTACAAATAGTTCATTTGTATAATGAAATCTATGAAATGCTGCATCTCATTTCAACACAACTTTCATAAGTTCTTCCAGAGTGTGAAATGCGTGTCCGTGCACGATAAATAGGTAATCATAAACGCGTATGAAATGTCTATTTCAGTTATGATATGGTATGGTATAAGGTATTGTTATAAGAAATAAAGTAAAATTGAATGTCTTCTTTGAAGGACCATATCTTCAAATATATCTATACCTAACAAAAAATGTTTCACTTCAGACTCATAATCAGTGCAAAAATGAAAAAATTAAAATAAAATGGATGTTTTCATATCAATTATCATTTTACATCGTCATGTCACTTTCTGAACATCGAATTCCCTTTTTATTTATTACTGGGAACAAACATAACTAGAGAAAAATACTGCTTTTATACGTGTCAAATAATACGTACTTAGTAAAGAAAACACAAATCATCTAAGACTTCAATGAGACTTATTCAACCGTAAATTTGTTCCCTTCTACATTACAGATACTGATAGAATGTTTCCAAATCAGAATGACTTGTTGAAGACGTGAATTATAAGAGTATTAAATCAAAGCTGAGTTCCTCTGATGTAAATATTTCCGTTCAATTTCAACGGCACATCGTTCGATTTCATACAATTTGGCTCATTAGTTCAGCAGAACGACGTTCAAACCAAAATATATGACGAATATCTTCATTTCAATTTTTATTCAGATGTGAAACGAATGCTGTTGAAAGGATGAACGATTTCCAGCGTCAAAGCGGGCCTTCGGGCTGTACGTATGAAACATTTTTACAGTTGTCGAAATTGTCAATTATCGATTATCCATCCATCCATTCATTCCATTGAAATTTGTATATTATTTTTGGCCAGAGGCGTACACACATTTATATAATATTCAAATTAATTGAAATCGCAATGTACGGCCAGACTAGAATTATTGCATAATAAATACTGGCGTGTCGTGTGTGGATATTGTACAAACACCATTATTATTTAGTGCCATGATAATTTTTTCAGCGGGTCCAGCAGTTAATTGATCGTTCTGTTTATGAAAATTATAATAACTGTAGATAACATTTATTAATGAATAGCGTGCTTGATTTATATAACTCATCAAAGGGTTGAAGGTCGGGAGATTCGTTCACACTGATGCATGGTGGTCTTGTGGAAGTGTTGTTTATGATGTCTTTAATAGAAAATATACGATTCCTCAGGTCACGATGGATACCATAAGGATAAGATAAGAAAAACTTTCAAATGATAAACCCATCACCACTATATTTGAATTATGAAATGGTTATTTTAAATAAAAGGCTTACCTAAACAACAGTAAATTGAGAAATTGGGATGACTAGTTCAGGAATACCAATTTTAAACAATGAAGGTTTTTTACACTCTATAAAATGTAATTTCATACTCGTTGGATACTTTTTTAGTGAGCGTTCTTACCTCTATCCAAAAAGATATAATACAACCGTACAACCCTGAAAATAGAAAAAGTAAGCTCTATTGAGAGAAGCCCCACATGCCATGCCAATTCAAATAATCACTACACCAAATGGATAAGTGATTCCGATTTATCTATAACTGAGGACCATCTCGTTAATACCAGATATTTCTATCTCTATTTGAAACCGACTGACAGTTCCTGGAAAAACGTTTGAGCACAGGAAGTAAAACATACCTATTCAATACAGGGAATAGTAATCAGTAACGGTTTCTCGAGAGGTAATGTAGATGATAGTATAAGGAAGAAAAAGTTTAGGTTATGAATGAACGAAATTTCGACTTTCAGAAACGACGAAAACCAAGATAAATATATCTTAGTTCCATATCACCAATTTACGACCACGAAAAACTATGAAGAACTAGGTATTAAGATGGTATTTTGAGAGACTTTTAGGAAATCCAAAGGACAAAATCGTGAATTGGGAAAAGTCTGGAATTTACAAAATTAAATGTAAGGAATGCGATGCAAAATATAATGGACAGACTAAATGATCTATTATAATAAGATATAATGAACACCAGCACACCTAAAATATGGAAAACCAGAAAAATTAGCAGTCGCCATTAAGAGAAATGAAACTTTCTATGTTTTTTACCACTTTTATTTGTATGAGTTTGAAAATATTCGTATAGGACGAAACTTTAGTAACGTTAGTTACAAATAAAAGTGGTAAAAAACATAGAAAGTCTCATTTCCCTTTTCTTCAGCATGATTTCCTACCACGTAGTAACTAACGGCTGCATCCATCAAATTATCCGTAGAATTTACTTAATTAAGATTAGTTAGACAAGTGAACAACATGCATCTAGATCTAGATGCCTATAATAATAGTATGAATAACAATGGTGGAACAATACCTAATAGTTTATTATATATCTTGTTGAAATAATATTTCTAGTTATCAGATGTACCTGACTAGTGGATAAGACAACATTGTGAACTTAATTTTAAGACAATTAAAACGCAGTTACCTAACAGAAATATCTATGGTATAAATAATGACAACATTTTATGTGGATTTAGTTTAATGTTCCTATTGAAGATGATCACTTGGTGATTGAAACACGTATCGAGGTGTTAAAATTAACAGTTTGATGTTGGGATAGAACTCCAGTAATATTTATACCTATTCAAAGTCTACAAGCAGCATTCACCGTTAAATATTGAAATTTCTTCAGGGTATTTAAAGATGTTACTTTTCAGTTTCACAAACATGCAATATCCAGTTTGGACTTATTTTGTTATCGACGGAAGTTGTCATGTGGATATTTATGTCCATTTTCCTCGAAGTTTCCCAACCTATCAAATTTCCCTTCAACTTCAACTCCTACCAAACTTTATTTTATTTCTATTCTACTAACAGTACACTTCTCGAGAAATATGTTAAAAAATATTTTTTCCGTTACTCAGCTATCGCACCCCTACGAACGACAACCCTCAGAAATCGAAACTTGTGCGAACTAAGGACTAAGGAAGTCTTACTTTTTGACGTGTGATTCCTAACACGGGTTGGACGATAGCAAGTGAAAAATCGACCGTTCAGCCTGAGGCTTGAACCATCGACTCACACATCGGCGGATTGACTGAGTGAACAAAGCAACCATGTCTAACCGCCCGGTTACCGACCGGGCGGTCGGCGGTGACAGATGATATCTCCCCTTAAGGAGACGTCATCCATAAGTTCAACGGATCTATCATCAAATATCAAAGGTGAATGAAGCTCCTCAAGCTGGTTAGTTGCAAAGCTAAATTTGGACAATGACCGCCGAATGAGATTCATCATCTGTCTTCCACTGTAGCTTTCACTGCAGGGCAACTTGTGATCCAACACCAGACAGCGCAATGGTTGAAAAATATCTGTTAAAATCTGTTTCCATGTTAACAACCAGGCTCAACCACTCAACTGTCCTGAAAAAGAACAGCCTGAAAGTAAAGGTGATGGATTTGCGATTGATTGGCTTGGGGAGCCTCGTTTATCTTTGATATTCGTAGGAGTTATCATCACCTTCACTTTGTTTTAGAACAGTTGAGTGATTCAGCCTAGTACGACTGATGAGGCATTGGTGGGTAGAAACAGCGCCGTCTGGTGTTGGAACATGCACTCCACAAATTGTTGATAAAATAACAGAACACAAAAAGGAGTTTTGAATATAAAGTAAATGCAATATGTGATATCAATCATATATATTTTGCTTTTATTTTATAATGTATCAAGAAAATTTAATAAAAAAAATATTGTAGGTGAGACGGTAAGATCAAGTTAAGAATTCTCATGTTAGAGAAGATTTTTGCAAACACATAAAATCGACGTAGTTTAGTGTTTTCTTGAACATTTTAATGATGCGCAAGCACTGATTGTATGTATTCGATTTCATATCAGGCAACATACTTATTCCACCCTGAGAGAAAATAGTTTTTGATGGATGGCACGTTAGAAACATTCTTTTTTCATTAAAAGTTCATCTTCAATTAGTCAACTCATTTCCAATAAATTTAAACATTAAAAGAATAAGGGTCAAAATAGAAATGAAAATTCAAGTTTGTCAGGAAATTCTGAATACCAATCAACCGGAGCAAATTACTATTTGAGATATAAAAGTCTCCCCCATTTTGAAAGCCTATTACTTTAACGAGTTTTGTCGAAGAAGAACAACTTTGGCATCTTGGTTTCAAATTATATCTTCTCTGTGAAAAATTATATCATCCGATCAATAAAGCACAAAGAAAGTTTTATTAGCGATATTCAACTTCATCACGAGTTGAACTTGAATCTAAAACAACCCAATTTATTTATCATACAGGCTAGTTAGTGAAACAACGTAGACTTCCTTAAAAAAAAATTGTTATTGAAAGATGGTTCGTTGCTCGAAATGTACAACTACGATGCTGAATGTTACATTAAAGTTATTGATATCTTTTTAGCTTTCAAACATTGTTGAGATTCTCTTGTAATGTTTCCCTTTTCGGTGACATTTTGAAAATATTTCGTATATCAATTATTACCAGTCTCTTCTGAGACACAAAAATACTTTTTGCACATTCCAGATAATTTTTTGAAGTATATTTCAATAACCGTGATCAAAACGCACGTTGGGTTACGTAAAAACATTCATAACTTTTTAATGTTCGAGTTTGAAATTTTTTCTGATACAATTTCACTGCTGTTTTCCTACTATTACTTGTTAGCTGCCTGACTTGTCTATTTATCCAAATCTCCGGAAAACACTGCAGCCTACATATGCTTAGATATTTCACACTACATTACGGTTCACAATATTGACCAACTTCATAAGTAGGCAATTGAACCAATATCAGTATCTAGTCGATATGCAGTATCTCGAAACAAAAACAATTTTCAAAACGCCGAAAGCGAAATTCAGAGAAAAAAATTAATTGGTAATCTAGATCTGAAGCAACAAAGCCGATCGGAAAACATTCTGTGTGTTTCACATCAAAAAATAAATATTGTACCAATCAGAAATGATGTAAACAGCGGTTTAATCATATGTAATATATCATGAAAGAGTAAAGTAACAAGTACAAAGAAACCACAAATAAGAACAGTATTTTCATAGAGCGGTGAAAAAAATATCCTTCAAATTATGAGACGTATTACAGCTCTGAGACAAGAGTTGAATAATTTTGTTTGAATTTCATTTCATATAAAATATTCTATCAATATATTTAATTTACATATCACCCTTTGTTCTTCAAAAAACAATGAACATCGAAAATGGATTGAAAAGCCAGTAATATTCACTTTTATTCCAGAAAACAAGAATTAAATATAGAGCCGCTTTTTACAACAATCGCCCAAAATTCGAAACAACGACGCAGCTTTAATGATCGAAACGTTTTCTGCCAAATCAAGAATTACTCGTTTCAACGGATTTAATTGAAACGTACAATGACTCGCATGCGACAAACCTCGTCACATTCTATTTTTTTTTACAAAAACTGAAGCCTTTGTATGTTCAACAAAACACCAACACGCTTCAAAAAATTCAAATATTCTCCGTACCTCAATAAGTAATTAATTATTGATTGACCTCGTTTTTAATAATAGGCATGCATATATATTTTCAATTGTGTTCTAAAGCTTTCATCTAGCTTTGTTAATAGACTTTGATTAAAATAAATGCACTGGAAGACTGATGGAAAACATTTTCCGTTCGGTTATAGCATACCAGAGGCGTAATTACAAGTTTTGTAAATAGGTTTCAACTTTCCAATTTTCTATCTTGATGCAAAAATGTCGGAATCTTACAAAAAAAAAGGAAAGAAAGAAGCAATGAATTTCAAAAATTAACTCTATGCAAAGTTGTGTAGAAAAGGACTCCTCGAAACAGCTATTATCTTATAAATATTGAATTTTATTTAAGAAAAATACTTTCGTGTTTATAATAAAGTATTTGTTTCGAAAGTATTTTTCTTTCGTGTAATTCAATGTTTATATGAAAATAGTTATTTCGAGAGGGCTTTTTCTTCCACTTTGTGTCTTCTTTGCATGACTCATCTATGTATAGAGTTAATTTTTGAAATTGA
Organism: Leptinotarsa juncta; assembly: GCA_015342185.1. Taxonomy (NCBI): domain Eukaryota; kingdom Metazoa; phylum Arthropoda; class Insecta; order Coleoptera; family Chrysomelidae; genus Leptinotarsa; species Leptinotarsa juncta. Next base: position 529 of record WOGJ01055674.1, on the reverse strand, counting down.
ATGCTTCCTTCTTTTCATTAGGAGATTTACACATTTTTTTGCATCAAAATGGAGAAATAGAAAGCCAAAACCTTTTTTTCCCAAAAATTATTCTCCCCTAAAAATATACCCTTTCAATTTGAGTATGATTTCATTATATTCAAAATTAAAATATTATTTTTAAATGTTCGTTTCTAATACTGGGCGCTTTGAATTGTCAAAAGGCAACATCCCATCAACGGAGAATAATCGGTAGGATTCAATTCGAACAAGAAAAAACTATGAAAAAATGCCATATTTAGTACACTATTCACGAGTATACTAGTACACTGTATTTTTTAACTGGCCTCAAAAGAAAAAGTTCAATGAACCAATGAGATCAAAATGGTACTGATTCTTAGTTACATTATCAATTCCATTATACCATAGTATCGGCGAAGATTTTTAAGCTCGTTTTTATGAAATGTTAAACGTCTTGACATTGTTCATTTGAGTATTTTGAAGTAATCCCACCTTCAACAAATATTATATGCTACCCTTGCCGTTTTTG
>WOGJ01055378.1:0-10073 GCA_015342185.1 Leptinotarsa juncta | reverse complement strand
TGTTATTTTCGTTTTTATCACCCCAAAATTAGTAGAAATTGACTAATTTAGTGTAGGAAACATTCAAAAAATATTTTTTTGTTGTGTTGTGTTATCGAATGACAAAAGGTTAATATTCAAGTCACTCGTAGGTAAAAGATTAGAAACCATTTCTTCTAATTCATTGAGGCACGTTAAAATATTAGACTTGGGTGGACGATATAATATTCCAAAACAAAAGTTTTTACCCGCCGAGTTTACTGAGATCCAGAGCTGTTCGAGCTCAGGGCTGATTTTATGAAAGGCAACATTATAATTTGAGGTGTTCTTTATATACATAGCTAAGCCGCCCCCACTACCATCTCTATCGAATCTGACAATATGATGAGAATGAATAGTCACAGATTCAGAATCTAAATCTGAGTTAAGCCATGTTTCACTTAGACCGCAGATATGGATTCCACTGTGTCCAGTGAACACAGACCTCACATTCAGATGAACAAAATTGAAAAATGCTGCCATAAATGATTATAAATTATATGAAACAGATATATGAAAAACAATTGGCATATATTTCTAGGTAGAACAGATATATAATTTACGATAAATTATTTAGGAGGCTCCCTACTCATTTCGTTTCACGTGCTACACTTCACTTCATATGATGTGCTTCACGTCACAATCCGTCTCTACATCATGGAAGCCAACTCAAAGAGCTATTTGAAGACCGATTCACCGTGTACCTATCCGAGAATCACACCGATATCCCTCTCCCTTCCATTCGATGTACTGTAAGTAGCGATCCAACTATCTTCAACAAAGATGTCGGTTAGTGTCCTCATGGCTTGTCACCATCTTTTTTTTCCTATGAATTTCACACCCCTTCTCCTTTCATTTCATGTACTGCAAGTAGCGATCAAACTATTATCAACGAAGTTACGACTCAGTGCTCTTTCGGCATGACATAATCCTTGTTTGTCTTTGTCAATAAATTGTGCATTCCTTCAATGTAACTATCAGTGCACTTCTAACATGTTGTGCCATCTTTGTTTTTTCCTTGGTCAATAAATTCAACATTCCTTCTTCCTTTCATTCGATGTGATGTACGTGATGATGTAACTATCATCACGAAAATACAACTCGGTCCTTCTCTGACTTGTAGCGTCATATATGTTTTTGTGTCGATAAATCCTGCATTCCTTTTTCTTTCATTCGACTATTTTCATTAATATATACGGTTTAGTACCCTTCTGACATAATCTTAGTTTTTTTGTCAATAAATTCCTCATCTCTTTTTTTTCTTTAATGTGATGCACTTGACAATCCGGTTATCGTTAACGAATATGCAGCTTAGTACCCCTCTGACATGTTGCCCCAATTTTATTTTTTCTTTGTCAATATGTTCAATATCTCAGCCTCTTCCATTTGATGTACTGCACGTGACGATCTGACTATTATAATAGAGGTGTCCTTTTGATATGCTCAGAACTAGGGAATTTATGATGTCACTTCATGTAAATGTATTCAAGTTCATGAAAAAAATTGGTATTCCATAGTCCATTTCGAGGCCCAATTCAAAGGTCAATTTGAAGACTAAGTCAAGGGGCATCGAAGTCCTATTCCGAGGTCCAAATTTTTTTTTTTATATTTCCTTAAAATTTTGGGGATGCCTCATTCTGATTCCAAGAACAAGGACTAATTCAAATTCCTAAAAAGTTGTTGTGGATATTTCACCTGAAATGTTGGGAGAATCCACTCGGGGTCCTATCTTGAGAACCACACCGAGGTCCCAATCGACAACCAACTCGATGAAGCACTCGTAGACAACCCCTAATACACTCAAGAGTCGTGGACTTTTCACGGGGTTGTCTCAGTAGCTCAGGCCATCGAGGTCTCTACTAGCCATCGAGCTCAGATCGGAAAGGGACAGTATCGGCTTTGTCTTACTACTTGCGTTATGGGATAAGAAATTCCAAAATATTTTATAATGGCTAACTCTCTGGCAATCTTATGATATGTTCAACTCATCGAAGGTGAGTTAAGTGTGTATTGATCTTTATATAAATGGTGAAATGAGTGATATTGAGAGAAAAATCAAACTGAAATTTTTTTGACTTGTTTATATAAAGTTCAACATTTTAAGAAAAAAAAAGGCTATTCTTTATTTGGAGAATATCTGCACAAAATGAGGATACGTAATGGACACCTCAGTTACAGGTCGTCATGCAATACAGTGACACCTCACATTCTGAGAGAATGTGAAGTAGAGAATCATTGGAGGAAAATAATTCGGAGACATTCCAAATTACTTCTGGAAGAATAGAACAAACATTTAAAAAACCAATATGTACGAAGTCGTATAAGAAGCAAGGTTATTGAAATGGATATTATCTCCTTCACACATTCAGGCTTGTCCTTTGAGGACAGAGGAGTCGAGCAATAAATTCGAGGTTCAGTCTACCATCACTGATGAGACCTTGGCGAGTCAAAACAATGATGTCTGGTGGCAGCAAAAATATATTTTTTTGGACTATTCTTCATAAGGAAATATTTTTCTGATTTAGTTTAAATTTTTCATAAAACTCCTTGATACTATCATTTCATCATACCAGATGGGGAAAATACTCTAGGTTCATCAAACCAGAAGAAAAAAATATTTTTATTTTGCTCACCAAGTTGACGTCAACAAAAAGTGATTGAGCTTCAGCGATTATTTCAATATGATGAAATAATGAAGCATATGTGCTTTTTCCAATTTTTTCAGATTCATTGTAGTCCATTCGTTCCTGTACTGACTAAAGAAAGAGAAACGAACACATTGAAGTAGTAACTGTGAATAACAGACAGCTTGATTGATTATTCCCGTATTCATGCGGAGCTTCGAACATTTAATTATAATTGATTGAGATTTAGAAAAATTTCCCAGCAAGTTATATATGAATAAAACATAAACAGTTCTTTCACAACAATTCAGATCATTTTCGGTGGATCCCACTATTGCTCTTTCAGAATGGGTAGTACTCAGAAGGTATTTTTACAAGGCAGATTGCCACTATCAGTGGCAGTATTCATTTCAATGCGAATATCTAGTTTTTTCGATTACTTTTTCAGCCAACTTACGTTTTTCTTCAATTCCTAATCATAGATTCTCTGAAAAAGTAGGTACCAATATTTCTTGTGTCTAAACCACATTAACCTCAAATATCACTTGAGAATTTGCAGGTAGATGCAAATACCTCAGCTTTTTTCAATTATCGTGAGAATATACCAGTGTTTTTCGAAAAGCAGTCACCACAAATTCGACCATACACCTATCGCGTATATTTCTCGACGTTTCTATTCTGAAAATGTGTCACCGAAAATTGGTCTGTCAGAAATTACTTCTAACTCATGGTATCTATCTTATACATTTGCAGGGATCGAAGGATCATTTATTAATTCACTTAATACAAAATTTAAATATTCTCATGGTCTACTCTGAAAATTATCTTTTTCTTCGAAAAATACATACTTAATAAAAATTAGTTTTTCAACAATACTTGCATCCTTTCAAATAACAGAGAAATGCATGAGTATTTACAACTAACTGCATATTTTCAAGAGAAATATCGGTGTGTGTCTTCGATTTATGGATCAAGAATATTGATCTTCACTTTTTTAAGACTTCTCTGATGGCATATTATGTATTGTGATACATAGTTGAAAACCCAGATGTCCCTATTGAAACACAAAATTGATGATAGTATCCAATGAACGAAACATTATATTGAAAATTGTAGAATACCTGATAAAATCATTTACATCTCATTTGAAGTGATATTGCGAATATCTCAAAAACGGTCATGGATTGTCGCGGAAATGTTTATTGCTTCTTCTCTGATAAACAACCTTCGTCTCATTTTATCAAATCTGCGTATCTTACCAATAGTTGGATCAGATAATGAATCGATCTCTAGGGTGATGTATGGATATGATAAATTTTACCTGTTCGTCACATGAAGTGTCACCAAATTATCACTACTCAAACATCGAACACACTTGAGGTTCTTTGAAAAAATCTAACCCTTGCAATCGTCGTCAACCGAGGCCGAAACTCGAATTGCACGTTGTTGTTCTAGTTGAAGCGTCGCGACGGTGATCATGCGCCTGCCGTTTTATAAATGTCACTTTCCACGTGGTGATAGAGAAGCTGAGCTCTCACCCACGCCTTGTTGATTGTATCCCACGCTTCGTAATAATTGTTCATGATTGAATACAGTCGATTCCGGCAGAGGCGAAAACTGTGGTGATAGGAAGATAATAAATTGAATTAGATGTTGATAAGGCGTTCGATTATTGATCAGGAATGAATATTGTTTTAGTGAACACGAGAGAGCAACGAACTCCCGTCTAAAATCTACCAGTAAAAATTGAATTACTCGGAAGTGTCAACAGGTTGTGTGCGTTTCATTTATTTGTGAAACAAATACCTACAAGAGAGTGATCAAATACACATGTTCTTGTTTTCTTTTCAGAGTTGATAAATCTGTCGCTATTTAGTAAAACATTTCGTGGAGCGAAAAAACCATAATGAGTCTTCATTTTTTTCTATTAGAATATTTATAAAATATTGACATTATGTCACAAAGAGATCTATTAAAAGTACAAGACACGTCTATTTATAATTCTGAGAATGATGAATGACAATCGCATAATACGATTTTTTGGGGCGTTAAGTCTCCATTTTCGCCATTGTATAAACATGATATAATCATAGTTACGTTTCGGAACGTATATTTGGAAATGTAATTGAAATCTCACTAATTAATTTCTATTAAATTCTCAGTAAAATAATTTACAATAATTAAACATTTAACTAGATAATGCATAACATTAAAATGAACAGTTCAAAAATAACTTTACAAAACGCTCAAAGGTGCCAACTCATTTCCTCCTTTTCATAAAAGAGGATGTATGCATCTCCAGTCACAAGCGATTTTGGTGAAATTGGTGAAACTAGTGAATCATGGTATTCATGCCACGTACTATTATGAAAATGTCTGCAGAATGATGTGTAATGTCCGGTGTAGGTAGACCCACTATGATTCGAAAGTGCACATAGATTATAGCGACAAGGAGACACATCATCTGCTGCATAATTGTTCATATCTAATCCATCTAGAGGAAATTCGATGGCAACATTTAACTTGCCTCTAAATCTTCTGAATCTTTCTGTTAAAGAAAATCTTTTGAAATGAATAACTAAAATATGGGGAAACTTATGGATCGATAGAGACTTTGTGCATTTTCTTCTTTATTTGCAACTTGAACACGTCGGTTTTTCATGTTCATCCAAAGTTTCCTCTCTTGTGAAGAAATCCAAGCACTGTGATAAACTCAATTAGTCAGTTCTTTCTGGTATGGGGAGTGATAAATCCCAGAAAGGATCGAAGATTACAGTTGAGTGTCCACGATGTGTGCACTTCATCGAAGATTCTAACTGACCAACGAAATTATCTACAATCTTAGAATTATATGTACTCAAATAAGTCAGCACTGACTTTTGTGCTTTTTCGCTGTCGCTCAATTTTTCCTTAATCTCCGTTAAGGTCGGTTAAGGTTTGTCAATAATTCAATTAACGTCATCATGTACACATTCTAAAAGATAACGAAGGAACTCCTGGGCGTCTTGATGCGCATGAATCGAGGGGCAAAACTCTAAATCTGTCTTTCTGCATGATAACATTACAATGTCATAGCATCCAATTGTGTTTCGCTATCGTTACTATAGAAACGGTTTGTTGGTACGCCGCGTGTTTGACTGTGTTTGCTCGTAATTGCTTCAATTTCAACTAATTTTGAAGAAGACGGATGTTTATTTAAATACTGGTATTGATACCCCATTAGATATATTTGAAAAAGCAAATGCATTAGTATCTAATATGTTATGTTACATGAGAAAACATATGACCAATTTCGTGGCGACAAGAAACATGTAAAAAAGGTTTCTGGAAATGTGCTAATTTGCTATTTTGAGAAAAAATCAAAAATTATAAAACCTCCTACGTTATGGAGTGTCTATTCAATGTTGAAAAGTACAATGAATAAAAGAAAAATATTAATATAAGAAAGCTTTCAAAATTGCTCCCGCTCATCAAGAACAAAACCTTCGAATACTGAGGAAAGAAATCTAAAGTTTCATCAAGGGATGGTATCAATAAATTCATTCAAGATGCTGACAACGAAACACATTTACTATATAAGGTACGGCTTGACCAATAATTGACTACACTGAATATACAAACTCAACTTTATTTCACTTTGAATACAACAAACACTTTAACAAAACCTTCAGCTATTATTCGAATATCTATCACCTTAATAGATCGTTTCGTTTATATATCGTAATCGAATGCCTTGAAATGCGCTGAAATTCTGTCGAAATCGGTAGCATTATTCTTGCTGAATCTAGAGCGGCAGCTAACATCGTACATACGTGCGCTCTCAGCTATGTCACGATTGATTTATGGCTACCAGTGGCGGCCGGCGTTATTTTCTGTAAGGCTTCATTTACAACACTACCCCTTTCCCTGAGGTTGTTCGCCCCGAACAACATTCCAAATCACTACCAATGTAAGGACTCAGCCTCTCTATGTGGACATCTTTAGGCTTGCTTCTGGGTGACAATTGGATTCTGTACACCAGATCTTTCATCTTCTTGGTTACCAAGTAAGGTCCTTGCCATGGTCTCTGCAATTTGGGACACAAACCTGTCCGACGTTGGGGTTGGTAGAGCCACACTGCATCGCCCTCCTTGAAGCTCACTGGCAGCGACTTTTTGCCAAATCTTATCTTCATCCTGTCGCTGGAAAGCTCCGTGTCCGGCAATTGCGTTCTGCAAGAGGGCTTCTGCCACCGTTTTAGCCTCTTGGGTGTATAAGGCTACTACTTCAGGCCATTTGGTACTTGTTACTGGATGTGGTCATAAGAAGTGATCCCAAAATGTCGAAGGCGATTCTCTCGAAAGGCTACTGAGGTACTGCTTCAATTTTATCTTTGCCTTATCTTTTGACCCTTTCTCAAAGAGCACAGGTCATAGCGCTTACACCTCTTACGCACTCTCGCAAGAGTTCTATTTACTCCAAAATGCCCTGCAATGCGACCATCATGGAGCAGTTCAAGGATACTCGGGATACACATCTTAGAAAGGAGCAACTAGAATTTGTGGGTTCTCCATCCGGACTTTCCCATTTATGAGTGAGTAGGTTATCTCTAATGCTCATGGAGTGCCATTGGAGCCAGTAACCCTTTTGCTGCTGGCTGTGCTTGGAAATCTCTTGCCATTCCGGCCTCACTCCTTTGGCAATCCATCCTCGTAAGTTTTCAAGACGTGATACTCCTTCTGCGCTACAATGATGTAATGCCTCGTCAGAGGCTGTTAACAACGATACCACACCATGGTTATGTGATTTCTCAAATTGTCTGTCCGTATACCTGGACAAGGGACCCTTACAAGTTGCTACCCTCCGTTCCAGAGGGAACCCGAAGCGGCAGAAGGAAGGGGAGATTAGCTTCCTCTCAGAGCTGTCCATAAAGAGGTCTCTACCCGCGCTACCTTATCACGTATCGTGGTGACTATTCAAAAATCCGTCGACAACTGATATGTTACTGTTGCATCCTACCATGGAAATAGAATACTTGGGAGCTTGCTATGCAGCAGTCATGGTACTTCCCTTAGCGCAGTCTGAATTTGGTTTTTCCAAACCCTGACGTTCCACAAACCCTGACGTTCCAGTGCGGGTGACCTCGAACGCCGGGTTCTTTCTTTGGGTTTTGAACGAGGTCGACAGTCCCGCTTCAAATGTCCTTTTCTGCCGCAGTAATAACATTTAGGCCGCCCTCTTGTCTTGGGTGAAGTTCCATTCCTCAAATACTTCTCAAAGAGTTCTTCAAGAGCTACCACGAGTCGATCTCTTCCTTCGTCTTTCTTTTCATTGATGGCCCTCACTAAAACTTTTCGATGTTGTCCGGAAGCATTTCTAGCATCTTCAAATTCTAGGACATAAATAAGGGTAGTCGCGGGGCGACGCAAAGCGGAGCGATGAGGAGAAATATCTCGCGTGTGCACGAAACGCCACCACTCGTTTCATGCGCGTCAGCTATACTGTCAATTTTGTTGTATGCATATCCACCGTTCCGCAATCGTGTCGCCTCACCATTGCTCGACCGTCGCCATTTTCGTGCCGCAGCCTGAAGACAATACAGCAATCACTGAAAATTTTACAGCGAAAGAAAATATTAGATTATTTCAAAAGTGTTGTCCGTTTTAAAAGCATGTGTTTTGTAGACAGAGAATTATGTACTCTATACAAAGTCTAGAATAGTTCTTAAAATCATCAATATTGATTGAAACATCATTGATTAGAAATTAATGTTGTATATGGAACATTTTGTGAGTCTTAGTAATTCATACGGTATAGTAGTGAGGATAATGCCCTGTTTTGAAAGAGGCAGAGACCTAGATTTTCAACTGTGCCGTTCCTAATTTAAATAATAATAACAGGTAATTACTGGTGTAGGAATCGAATTTTCTATCAAGTTATCAGGTACTTCGGATATACAAGCCTTGAACTAAATATATATTGCTGATATCCTGATATACACAAATGGTAATTACAACTATTCCGAAATAGTAGCATAATTTTGCCAGCATCAAACTGTAAAAAATCATATGAAATTGACCAGAAGAAAACACGAGTGCGTGGGTAAGAAATATTTGTTTTACTTGAGTTTGTTCAATATATAAATAGCACACGGTTCATTGAAATCAATAGCAGAGTCCACCACAAGACATATCAGATATGGAGTACCACAGGGATCGATTTGAGGATCTATCGTCTTCCTTTTACTTAATAATAATTCACCAATTGAGTCCCCGAACACAAAATTTGCTGACGATGGGGCATTTGCCATCATACGTTGATGCAGCATATGTTAAACACAAATGGATCCGTAATCAAATGGTTTTAAGCAAACCGTCAGAAAGTAAATTAATCTAATACCGAAGATATTACATTGACACTCCGGAACATCGACATGAAAAGTAACCAGGATCCTGTGAAACTTCTAGGAGTAGGTATATTTCATCCAAATTCCGCATGTGAGCTGACGTCCAGTTCTCCCACCATACCACGCTCCATTTGTGACGGGTCAGTCTCCTCCACCAGGGTCCTCATTTCGAGGATAAAATCTCCAAAACGAAATTTAAATCTTCGAAAAATCTGGAAAGTATCATAAGTATTGAGTTTTCAGTCAGATACGTGGAGGTTGAGTTGAAACTGAATATTTGTTTAAATACCCAGTTTGAAACCATCTTCTAGAAAGATATATACTTTTGTAGGTATTTACCGTAATCTTTCTCCATTTAGTTCTTACATATCTCTTGGAAAAGTCACCCATCTGTCAAAAATTGCTGGCTCATTAAGTGCAACACTTACTTCCTCAATATATCGAGAGACAGAAGATTGTGAAACAGATACAAAAATTCCTCTCCTGATGTCCATTTGATAACTTCCTGTTGAGAAGAAGCGTAACGCGACCAATACCTAAGGAATACATTTTTTAAAAAAACATTTTATTAAATTTATATCAATCTTACCCTGGTAGTAACGCTCATATCAGTACGTCGTCGTTGTGGTCGCATAAAGGGAGATACCATATCAACTAAATACCTACATAGCTCCTTGGTCATTCTAAAGGTCTGCAAAAACTCATGCTCACTCAAAACATCGAAAGGATCAATATTATCGAACCGATTAGGTTGATGAATTGGTTCCTCTGCTATTTCCAGGTTCTCTAAATTGACTATACATTTCATCCATTTTAAATAAATTTATCAACTAGGTACAACTCAACCAATACGACAAATTTCAATCACTGAATATAACCTTTCTCTACCACTATACCTAACCTCAGAATTCTGTAACCTAACCTCTCCAAATTCGTTTCCAAATCGTTTAGGAACTACAAAGTTCGCTCGCAGTAAATTGAGAGCGACGGCAGATTGTGTGAAGGATCAATAATACCATTACTCTAGGACAGGGGCACATCATCAG
>WOGJ01055232.1:0-17674 GCA_015342185.1 Leptinotarsa juncta | reverse complement strand
CTTGGATTTTGTTTGATATTTTGGCTGTCGTAAGCGTGATATCTATTAATGTTTGGCTACGGGCGTTAATAAATGTTGGCTCCGTGCCTCTGTTCAATATTGTTAGATCTTTCTGTATTATATATTCATATAGTGACTTACCTCGGGCTTTGATATCCTTGCTGCCACAGCTCTTTCAAGGCTTATTTCTTCCTAATCAATTATAATTTGTGATATTTTTATAATTCTCAATCCTGGAAGTAACGAAAAAATCAGTTTTGGGTCAAAATTCAATTGTTGTATAATTTGGTATGATCAAATAGCATCTCAATTCATTTACCATCTTAAACGCGTATGCTTTGTTTGGTTTCTATGGCAGGAAAATGAATGTGTTGTTGATATCTGTTGAGAACTGTCAGACGTTTATGAAGATATCAAAGATTTATTCAAATGATGAAAGGACAGATGTTCAAAATCAAATAGAAATCCTCTTTTGGCAAGTAATATGTATGTTGACCTATACCCAAATCGTCGTATTCTGAACATCCAAATGTTTAGACGATTAGAACTAAATTTGAGAAATCATGGTGCATTTGACGGAAATAAAACAAGAAAATGTGTGGTTACTGAAAGTGTGAGGAATCAAATAAATGTTATGGGTAAGCAAATAATATCACATACAAATTTACACAGTAAAAACATCTTTTTTTTTTTAATTTAGGATGGGCCAGTTACAAAAATTATGCTAATCAAGATTGCTCTCTACGAGAAATTGCCCACAAAATGGGGATTTCCGTAAAATCCACCAGAACTATTTTGTAATAGTACAAATATAAGTGTTAACGGAGACGCAAAGTTAGACGCAAAGTTCATCACCTCAATGAAAGATATTACGGAAGGAGAGTACGATTTGCGATGTGGTAAAGACATAGAAATAAGGAAGTTGGAAATATTTATAAAAAAATAATATGGATGGGCGAATCAAAATTCACCAGTTGGTTCAACAGAAATATCCATTAAAGGTGGAATAATACAAATGAACATTTACATAGGGAAACCAATTTCCAAGATAGGTTAGGAATAAATGTTTGGTTGCGAATTGTAGGAACAAACATCCTTGGCCCCTTCCTTTTACGATGGAAGGGAACATTTAGATGCAATATTCCCAAGAAATCGGATTGGAAATAATGGACCAAATAACTGGCCAGCTCAATCCCCAGATCTTACTCCTTTACATTTTGTTGTCTGGGGTTACATAAAGGATTAAGTTTGTTCAACACCAAGTACAGATATCGACCATCTCAAACAAAAAATAAGAGATGCATGTATCTAGCATCTTTTATGCTAGAAAATTGCCACATAAATTTTCTGGACCGACAACTTATATGCATTCAACAAATTGGTAGTCAATTCGAGCATTTATTGTAGATTGCCATGTAGCTTTGATTTTCCGTATTGGTTTCATTTTTCCCAAAAGTTCATGATAAAATAAATTGTTTTTCTGTTTGATTATTGTCACAGATGATGGTGATTATTTCAAATGAAACGCTATAAAAGTATCAAATGTGATATACCCTTGTATTGTGAATTTATCGCTTTATTTATCTGTTATTATTTATCTGTAATAAAAAAAATACAGGTGTCCGTATTTGAATAAAAATTTGATGGTGGTCGTGTTGACATGAAACGTTTTATCGAATATAGTACACTTTGAATACAATAACATTTTCCTGTTCCATTTTTTGATATTCTCCGAAATAACAATTCCATTCGAAAAAAACGAAAAACAGCATTTTCGGTTTTCTCCGTATAACTCAAAAAGTCCCTGTAAATTTTCTTCGGCCATTGTATTGCTCCCGATGTCAGTTACATTTTTTTCCATTTAATCGTCTTAGTATCTGTTATGGTTTAGAATATAGCAATGTTACCACATTATAAAAGAAACGGCCTGTATACGTATATATAACCATGAATTTTTATTTGCTTGTCGTCTCGGTCCCTTCACGTTGGCCCTAGGGTTAATGAAATACTTTCCACCTCGTTTGGCAATAAACTATTATTATTACCATTTATGATCACCCAGAAAATATAATGATAACCTTCCATACAATACTGAAAAAGTGGAAATATTCATGTGGAATGAACCAAAACGAACTGTTCTACTTTTGGTTACGAGACTTCCCAATTAAAAATTACAAGCATTTTTCTTAAAGTCGGCTACATTAATAACAGTTATTGCTCCATGACCGATTCATTATTTCAAGCAGAAATATCTTGTATTTGCATATTCTTTTCAATTATAGTGATAGAGGGTACATTTTCGTTTGTCCAATAACAGCTGATTGTTTCATGAAAAAAAAAATTGAGGGAGATTATTTATTGCAGCATTCTACTTTTTCTTTAGTTTATGAAAAATGTGAAACTTACAGGAAATGAAAAGGGAAAATAAAAAAGTAATTAAAACTTTTCAAGACAAGCACCGTAAAAATAGGAGAAAGTATAAACAACTGCTCCCCTACGGATGCCAAATCTACAAATTAAAATGTACTTACTATGTAAGTATGTTAACAAATTTAAATTTTTAAAACTATTAAGAAGAATTTTATAATTCAAATACTACTTTAAAAAGAATTTCCAAGGGCTTTAAAAAGACATCTTAGCCGACCTCGATGCCATTTGAAAATTTTCGGGTGTTTATCACCCTCCCTTAGCAAATTTCAGTGAGTGACTGTTGAGTTGACGCACAGAGTGTCAGGTATCATTAGAATATTTATAAACTTCAAGTAACGTATTCAATTATCCACAATTAGGGAATTATTTAGTGGTCCATATTGCCATTTTAACCCTAGTTTTTTATAATAATTTTCATCTCTCCAAGATAATAGTTGGTGAAACTGAAGAAGGTGAAACTGAAGCCTTTGTCCGAAAGGTGAAACTGAAACAACTTTTCCTAAACATTACGACTTCAACACTCTTGAATATTACTAAAGTTTTATTTCAACACCAAAACGTTCTTTTTAACACCTCGACACGTGTTTCAATCTTCCCCAGTAATTTTTATTACTACGCCAAAGGTTCTAAACAGTGCATCACAAGTTCAACACTCTTTCCGACGTGCTTTCTCCAACCAAATTGACGTCTTCAGGAGATGAGGTAAACAGTTTACAGAAGAGGAGATTAAGACTCCTGAAGACACCAACTTGGTTGGTGAAACGCGCGTCTAAAATAATATTGCGTCTGGTGTTTGCGGGAATTGCTTGTTTTAGATAATAGCTAGTCGAACCTATACTACAGCCCGCGAGGTTTATTGTGCCCTATTCAAACTCGTGGCTTTGATGTTCCATCGCCTTCCAAACAGAGGCGGCTCCCACTGCCTCCGACAATCTGATATGATGATTCAGATGACAGAAACTCATGGGTAGGACTGTTAGACAGCGTAGATCATCAGGGCAAGTTTATTTCATCTCTTGGTGCAGATTCTGCTTGTGCCGCTCAAGAATTTGGTACAAGGCAGATTCAAAAAATACCCTGCACTTGAAGAGGCACTGGCTGCACCACCTAGCCTTTTATGTTTGTAAATAAGATGAAGAATTGAGAAGTTCTTGCTCTTGATCTGATCTTACATGGAAGACGGTTGGGGTCGATAAGTAGTCATGGAAATGAGGTCCATCATGACAGAGCCAAGGGCTTTCTACGGCGACAGGCCCGATAGATATCTCAAGGGTGCTCAGAGTCAATCTCTAAGATAATACTTAAAATTCATAATACACTTTTGTAAATTGAAATTTTACTGATTACACGTAAATGTAGATGGGGTCTGATAAATCTAGAACCATCTGTTTTGTCTTATTATTGTGAAAATTCTCGATCCATCCTGTTCACCATTACTACTTCTCAAGCATACCAATCATATATGCCGTTGCTGGCGGACATATTACTTCAAAATCGTTTTAGAAGTATTCTAGAAATTTTAGAGAACTATTGAAAGGTTGGGTTTTCACCTTTTGAAGTAAGATCCTAAACATGTTGTTGCTATGCACTGAACAACACAGAATTATGACTATTTGCAGTCCCTACTATAGACAGCTGTGTTCTTTAACTCTTGAACATGCCTAGGCAGCCAGGAAGCGACCTCAAGAGAAAGATATTATGAATCTGCCTTGCACCAAATTCTTGAGTAGCAGAAACAGAATTCGCATCCGGAGAGAAAATAGTCTCCCTATGAGCAGGTTCTGCAGATAACCTGAGTCAGTCGTGTAGATAGACGTCGACTGAACGACACCAACTGTCCTCTCTGTAACAAAGGGCAAAGAAAAAGAGCTTCTCAGTCCTTCAGTTTTTGAGATGGAGGTTGTAACATCGGAACAAGAATGTTCTCCAAATGTTGCACAAATTTATGTATGATTTGAAACCTTGAAGGGGATTATTCCTCACTAGCAGAGCACGTACTCAGTGCCTACCACACCGCGAACCGGATCAGGTTTTCAGTATTGGGCAGATAACCACTTTTGCCAATTGACCTGAAGGATCACTGACCAAATGAAGTAATTGGCTTCCTTGATAATTGAATTGATTTCCTCGAGTCTGAATAGCTATGAGTCCACAATAAATATTCGCAAGTAAAGTGGAGGATCGAATAGACCCACTACCTACCCCGTAATGTCTAATTTTGTACAGACGGATACTAATCGTAAACGATTAATTGTTTTCGAGAAACAACTACGAAAATTAGTTTAAAATATACTTTTGTGAAATACAAAAATTGCACTGATGTGCACATAATAATTCTTTTTCAACCAAATCATCTGGACATTGTTAAACTACAAAGTCCATTCAACGTCCCGAGCACTAAACCAGCCACATTTTAACGAACTCAAATGTGCTACCCAACGACGAACAATACCGAAATAACTTACTCGTAGTTTCATTATGCAACACTTCCCCGAAACCAAAAACATTCCCGGAATAAACACGGAATATTCAATTTCATTTTTCTTTTCATAAGCAAATCCCTAAGAAGATGAAGGGAATGAAACTTGAATTGAAAATGTCGTATTTACAGTTACTTTTGAAGTACTTAATTAGAAACACAGGAAAATCGCTGCGATAACTCTTGAGCTCTACACAAACTCATCTCCATTGTCAGAGAATGAATTTAATCAACAAACGAAATGTAATAAAGGTAGGAAAAATAATATATTTGGAATGTAAGTATTCTGTAGCTTCTTTTATATATTGTCAGGAAATACGAAACGTCAGGACTCTGGTGTTCTGAAACAAAATGTTATTACACGATTTCAATTAATACATATACTACTGCAAATAATAAAACTTTTCATAGGAATAGTATTAACATAAACTTCATTTCAGATGGTTTAGATTGTTTAGACCTGGAGAATAATAGAATATTATTGAATATTCATCAAATATTCATTCATTTATGACTATAATTCAGAAACTCTTAGGTTTAATGGGTTGAAAAATATTGGAAACGCCTGTTTCATGAACAGTATAAACTAATGTTCATCAAACATAAGATAGTTGCTGGAATATTTGAAAAAGGATACATACATGAATATCAATACTGGTATTTCTAGTAAGAAAGGTGCTTTAATCAAAGCGTTCGCAGAAGTTATCAAGGAATTGTGGTCAGAGAAGTTTCATAGAGTAATAAACACTGCCTACTTTAAAAGTCAGATTCAAAGATTTGCCCCTCGATTCATGGGATCTGCCCATCAAGATGCCCAGGAATTCCTTCGATATCTTTTAGAAGTTTTATATGAGGACCTCAATGGAATTACTGAGAAACCTTAACCGATCTTAATGGAGATTGACGAAAACTTGAGCAACAGCGAAAAAGCGCAAGAGTTCTGACTGAGATACTTGAACATGAACAACTCTAAGAATGTAAACAATTTCGTTGGTCAATTAAAATCTACTATGAAGTGCATTGTGGATTCTCATCAGTAACCTTCGATCCTTTCTGGGATTAATCTCTTCCTATACAACAAAGAACTGGCCAATTGAGTTTGTCACAATGCTTGGATTTCTTCACAAAAGAGGAAACCCTGGATAGAGATGAAAAACCAACCTGTTCGAGGTGCAAGAAATGTTGAGGTATTGAGGTACAAGAGGTGTTGAATGTTGCCATTAACTTTTGTTTAGAAGGATTAGATATGAGCAATTATGCAGCAGATAATGTGGCTTTTTCTTACAATCTATATGCAGTAGTTACAACGATTTTTTGTACAGGATTTTCCTGTAGTGCTTGTGTTTTGTCTTATCTTAAATATTTTTATTTTGTTACTGTGCATCTAAATTCAAACTGAAGTAACTGATTTGAAGGGAAAAAAAGCAACAAAGTGTTGAAAATATCAAAAGAAAAACACAGGCTATTTTATGAATTTTAATAAAGCTACACTGTAGGTACTGACTTACAGTAAGTTGTTCCATAACGTATATCATGATCAAAATAATCGTTATCTCTGCCTGCCTCTTACTAAATATGTTTTTGAATAGAAAGTAAAGGTACACAATTATTGTACAAAAGCATGTCAATATAAGGACAAATAATAGTTGAAACCAAAGAAATAGCATTACCAATAATTTATGGTTTGCATCGTGTACCAATTGAGTCTTCGAATTAGAAAATTTACTGGCGAATTCAAAATAAATCCGCTTTTCAATAATGATGCCGACTTTTCCATTAACATGAACAATTAATTATACATGAAAGAGTCTTTAGCTTAATTAACGAGCTCAAAGCAGGACAGCAATCAAAAAACTGACAAATCCACTATAATGCTTCAGGAATCCCTCTCAAGGATTTTATGTGTGATATAATCTTAAATCCAAAGCGAACTAAGGACAAAGCTCAATCACTTAGAACATTAGAAAAAAATATATACGGATATCGTTTTCACATGGTTCTAGAACTCGCTCATCGGCCGTTCCCATCGTTATTCGTCTACTCTAATGAGAAACGCGAACAAAAAGAACGAATAGCCAGAAATCGATAAATACGAAAAAATAGCTGCGAACGAGGAAAACGGAAATGGACCAATCTGAATCGTCAAGGGATAATTTGGAAAGATGAATTCATATTCGATTAAAAGTTATTTTCATAGCAGGAACTCGTCGATCAACGTAATTGTATTAAAATAATACTGAAAAAAGCTTCATTTGAGCGCACTGAGATAATGTACTAAAACGGATAAATTTTGCTTAGAATAGGGAATAATTATACATACCTATTCTCTGAAAATCCCCATCATAGATCTGCATACAATATTAATCCTGTATTCAATTTATGATTTTTCAAAAAGTTTGAAACAAATAGCAATTTTTTCGTCTACACTAATGTTGTCGCTTTCAAAATAGTTCCAATTAGATATTATGCACTTGTGGTAGCACTTTTTCCAATCCTCGAAACACTTCCCAAACTCTATCTTTGACATAGCATTTAGTTCTTTCAGCAATAGGCTTTTATTGTCATCTATGCTTTTGCAAGACGTCCCTTTAAAGTTTTCTTTATTTTTGGAGAAAGCAAAACTCACACGGATTCATACCTGGCGAATTGGAGGGCTGGGACATCGTTACAGTATTGTTTTTGGCCAAAAATTCACTAACAAACAAAGAAGTATAAGCATATCCGGGCGTTTTTTTCGGATTGATGCACGCAAATCATCAGCGATTTCTCTCATTGTGATTCGACGTTCATTCATAAACATTTCTTTCACTTTTTCCACGTTTTAATCGGTTGTTGATGTGCTGACGTCAGGGCCGTTAGTCATCCTAAACGTCTTCACAGTCATATTGAAAACATAAACTTTTGATGTACTCATCATGAAGCTTCGTTAACATTTCACATATTTTATTTGATTTTTCACACAAAATTTTAAACAAATTTCAATCCATTTATTTTAACAAATTAAATAGCACAGTTTTGAGAACACTAACCTTAGCGGTTGCCACACACCAGGTAATCAACGAAAATAGTTGAAGATTTTATCGCAATTCAGAGGCATGTATACCAACATAAAAAAATTGACAATCGGACTCTACAAACCCATGAAATTGAGCAATTCCCGTTATTACCTGAACAATCCTCACATGTTCACAGAAGTAGATGCTGGCAGGTAGGCACATTAGGAAGGATGCTTAACTGGTTTTACTGCCCCCACCCCTGGAAAGGGACGACGTATAGAGACTTCCCAAGGATTTGTTGAAAGACGCCTCTCAACTTTTGTTTCTAATTAAGCGAAGTGGAGAGACATGTCATTGTAATGGACAATGAAAGCTTTCAATTTCGGTTACAGGAGAACCTGCCAACAAGTAGTTGACGCAAATATTACATATCAGAATGATTGTGTTCGAAAAACAAATTTTCCAGTTAAATCAGTGAAGAGAGAACTTATAGATTTAGCCAATATACACAAATATAAGTTTAAAAATTTGTATACATGATGAAAAGTATAGAATGTTCACATTAAACTTTATTTAGGACGCGTTTCGCTACACGGTAGCTTCATCAGTTAGAATCCAGTCTAATCGATGAAGCGTCAGTCTAACTGATGAATTGTGAGAATGAACCACATTACTGATAAAACCATTGTACCAATAATACAGTCGAACGACGCTTAAAGTCGGACTACCATAACTAACATAACCATTACTTTGTGGACACACAAAACCACCTCTAGTAGTAATTCAAATAAAAACCCCGCTGCTGCAACAGCATACCATTTCGATATTTCAACGGGTATTTTGATTTATTTTAATTTTTATTGCGTTATTTTCATCGAGTTTAATGTATTTATTAATTAATTAAATTTCAGTTTTTTGGGATTTCCCACAAAAATATCTCATTTCACTTGAACAACGTACTCAGACATACAGTTTGGGTGAGTACAAACGGAGAAAGACATCGTCAATAGTTTTCTTTGGAATGTACAACAAATTATAGTTTAATAATTATTTATTTTTAACTGTACCCCTGACCCAATTTTGTAACTGTACCCATTGACCAATTTTGTGGAATATGTCGTTTTCTATATGCCTAATATGTATGTATACTGCGCGAAATAGAATTTCGATCGTTTTTTACAAAAAAATGAGTAGATACTTCTCGACATCTTATTCATGTACACTAACACCGATGGAATTTCAAAAGGTTCTGTTTAATTTTCGTTGCTCATCTATGAATTGATTCATCAGTACTTTATAGTCTAGTACCCACTTCTCACGGTTAAATGACAATAGCATAGATATTTTGATAATGACCGCCATCGACAAATGAAACCCAACTACTGCATTCCTGCAGAGCATAGTTTCTTTCATCTTCAAAGGAACTTGTTCGACCAGGAAATTTAGTGAAAGAATTCGAGTATCACAGATACAAAACACTTTCATGATTTTAGAAGTTCATTCAATATCATTTTTAAATAATACAGAAACGGTGGTAATATTATGTACGTATATAATTATTTATTTTTCGTTTTTTCTCTACATTTGCATTTGGGAAATAAGTGAAGCGGTATATTTTTTGATATTATCATTATGTCACTGTTATTAGCCCCAGATAGAAAAATATATGAAGAGTTTTCAGCACGGATTATTGCTCGATAAGATAATTCAAGAATATGTATTTTAAATTTATCAAGTAAAAAAAAAGGTAGGAATGCCTGTACTATGGGGAATGTATCAGACAATCGAAGATTGAGAACAATTTCAATAAGCTTTTTAGAAAGTTTGTGAAATATATAGCCGCTTCAGTCTTTCCACATTTCAATTTCGTTATTTAATTGATTTGACGTTCACCATTGACAAGAATGTTCCTCAAAGGCTAGATATTAAAAAAACAATGTCTTAATTATATGGGGGAATTTGTTCCTCGTTACTTCAAACATCTAATAATTATGTAATAAATAAAAACCTCAATCACTGCACGTAAAGACACACCCGAAGAAGCCATTGTATGGGGAAACACGTGTTGCGTTTTTGTAAAACTGTTTAATGAAAGTCTCACAATGAAGTGTTTATGAATACGTTATGGATTTTCATCAATTATCGGCCAATTCCATCAGATACTGCAAGTTTTGCCATGGCGAACCGAATAACAGACAAGTCCTAACGACTTTTCATTTCGACTTTGGAAATTTAATTTAAATTTCGAAACCAAACGTGCCAGCCCATCAAATCTACGCCGAGGGAAAACACATCAACAATAAACCAAAAATTATGCATTACCGAAATGAAAGCAATTGTATAAATTGAATTCGAAATAGATAATGAAACTAAATCGACCAACAACGCGTATATTATGCTTCTCTTGACTGATTTGTAAACCACAGAAATTGTAAATGTGGCAAACTCTGCAACAGGCAGGCGATGATGGAAATTTTGTTATTGACATCCGTACTCATTCTCCTGGAGGATCTATTTATGAAACCTCATGTGAAATAAACCGATTTTCAGTATCTATTTAGACATTGCAGAATTTGGAACGTAGTTAGGAAATTCTAAACAAATAAATTTTTCGGATCGAAGTTTGATCATGTTATTACATAATCGTCTACAAAAACAAGTCTACACAAACAAAGCTGTCTGGATGTTTTCAGCTGATTTCTATGTATTTACGTGTTCCGAAAACTAAAAGAATACTCAAGCTAATTTGAAGTCATGAATAAATAGGTACAATTTTATTTTTATTAGTGTATACAGGCCATAATTATCATTACTTAATAAATAAAGAATGCTCTGTGCCTACTTTGCCAAAAAGGAGTTGATTTATTGTACCAATATTGAAGGTTTGATGGATACATTCAATATCTCGTATGACGTAGCAAAGTGGCATATTTTCATAGATGCTTCAAAAAGAAGCCTTAAAGCAGTTTTGCTTCACAATGGCGGTTTCTATGCCTCCATTCTAGTCCTACAAAAACCTGGAATTGATTCTTTGCAAATTAAATTATGAAGGCCACAGTTGACAAGTGTGCATGTTGCTCGGACAACAATCTGTATTCTCTTGCTTTTTGTGCCTGTGTGATAGTACAGTTCGAGCAAATTACTGGACCAAAAAGTGTTGGCCTTAACATTGACGAAAAGAAGGTCCAGCATGAAACTTCGGTGCCTCCTCATAAAGTTCTTCTACCACCGCTTCACATAAAGCTAGAATTGATGAAGCAATTCGTAAAGTCACTTCCGAGAAATATAAATTACTTCAAATACTTGAAATCAAAGTTTCCAGGCCTCTCAGAGGTGAAGTTGAGGGAAGGTTTTTCCGTTAGACCAGGTATTAGACGGCTTATGGCTGATCAACAATTCATCACAATCATGACGGATCCTCAAAGAGAAAGGTGGATTGCCTTCAGAGAGGACATAGATAATTTTTTGAGCAAGGGAAAAGACCCTAACTACAAACAAATCGTAAAAATAATGTTGAAAGTATTTCAAGCATTACGTTGCCTAATGAGTTTAAAAGTACAGTTTCTTCATTTCCAACTCGGCTACTTTCCAGAAAATTTAGGAGATGTGAGTGAAGAGCAAGGTGAACGATTTCACCAAGACATTGAAGAGATAGAAAAAAGTTACCAGGAAACATCGACCCTCTCAATGACTATTGTTGGACGTTTCAGAGAGACCTTCCAGAAGCTTCCTACAAACGAAAATGAACCATAAGGTTTGCTTGAAGGTGGTTGACAATGTTTCGTGGTGCATTTCATTAGTTCAGACTTCCATTGTCTAATATGATATGAATTGATTTGAAATCCCTGAAATAATTTATAAAAAAATTAAAAAGATTAGATGAAAAATAACAATTATATTGAGCTAAAAAACTGATATCACAATCAAAAAATTGAACTATGAGTCATCACCCGAAGATACTAACAATCGAAACGTCGTGAAGTAACTTGGCTTGTAATCATTCAATTTTCAATTTTCATTTCTTCTTGATAATTTTTCATTTTCAGCTAGTGTTAATTGATTATGTTTTCAGTTTTTTTTTCAATATAATTGTTCTTTTTCAGCTAATCTTTTTAATTTTTTTATAGATTCCTTCAGGGATTTCAAATCAATTTATTTCATATCTTTGTTATGCAATTATTAATATAATTGTTTTGCCTTTTATCTTTAATTTTAAAATGATAATTGAACTGTTAAAACATAATTTGTATTAATTTAAACAAATTAAAAATATTGCCGCTGGTCTTTAGATTCATGTGATGTGATTTATTCGAAACCGTAGATCAAACTATACTGTATTAACAATAAAATGTACATAAACAAT
The DNA here is from genome assembly GCA_015342185.1 of Leptinotarsa juncta. NCBI lineage: Eukaryota > Metazoa > Arthropoda > Insecta > Coleoptera > Chrysomelidae > Leptinotarsa > Leptinotarsa juncta. Next base: position 5,406 of record WOGJ01055232.1, on the reverse strand, counting down.
CTATGTATAATGAATTTTCATCGACTAGCGGCCAAATCCATCTCAACAAAATATATCTCTCTTAAAATTAAATAATTTTGGTATAGGAGGAAATCTCCTATTACATATTACACAGTTGACAAAAACAATAAGTATTTCTTTTAATGGTAAGTAAAACTAATACAGTACTTCAAAAAAAACTGATTCTCGATGAACTTAGGAATATTGTAATAATAGTTTGTCAAGCAATTCTCAAAAAATCCAATCAATATATATATAATTTCACTTTAATGTGTTTGTTCATTTAATTTATCATTCTTATACCTGTTACTTTCAAATCATATTCAAATCTGGCTATATCAGATGTTGCCAATCTAATTTCAAATAGAACAGTCTGTATACTTCATGATTTTTCAATTCTTTTTTTATCTTATTTAAATTTATTAAGAATGTTTTATGTTTATTATGTGGCTCTTCATGATATTTTATATTTTTCAAAATTTCAGATAACGAAATGTTTTTTATGCAGAAATCTGAGTTATTTTGAATTGTACTTCACAGAATATTGTTCCTGATGAAAATTTGTTCTCTGAAATTAGCATCAATCAAATGAATTGGTGAAGACTAATTGTCATGGAAACCTTGTGAAAAGTCTCAGTTCATGACAACATTTTATTCTCTAAATGACGGAATCTTCCCGAAACCATTCGTTTAAAAAATGGTACACGACAGAGATAGAACATCTAGGATGAACTTACATTGAAAGTAAAAAAATAAAAATCACCAATTATACAGGGTGCTCTCATTTTGGAGCATTTTATATCAAGTATAAGACAACTGGTTAAAACATTTTGAAACAAAAAATGTAATGTACTGAGAATAAATGACAAATCCATTTCTAAATGGGTAAAAGCAAATGTGCACCAGGTATTAAAAAATAAAGTAAGTTCAATATTTATTCCACAATGTGTTACCAATAGAAATAACAAAAATATGGAAATGCCATAATAATTACAATGACTTTAGAATCCATGGTTAATTGTTGTGTTATTAACAAAAAAAAGATCTTCAACTCACCTAACACTACTACAGTATGCTCAAAGATTTGAAAAATCCAACAATAACAATTGACGACATCTTCTAGAGAACCTGAAACAAAATAAATATTCTTTATCGTATCATCTAATCAATCATTTCCTTGAATATTACTGGAGATGATCACTTGGTAATCAAAACCCGTGTTGAGAAACTCCAGATTAAACCTACTCTCATCCAGTAGAATAATAGGCAGTACGATGTCCTGATACAATGAATATCTGATTCCAGAAACATTAACAGTAAACAAAACATGGAGAAAAAAAATAAATATTATCGACGATTGTGTGAACTGTTTAGAATAGCAACTGATACATTTCTGCAGGAGCAGAAGCACTTCAATGTGATATTTCCACTTGACTGTTCATAAAACCTCGACACGTGTTTCGATATACAACATCTTCAAGCTTCACAATAGTATTGTGACGCCTATTTTCTCCTTTTGGTGATGACTAAATCATAGACATAATTTTCTATCGTGAGATGCTGATAGTGTAGCTGTGGTGTAGCTATGTAATCAGGTTGTAGGAAACCAGCGAAGAGAGGTGTATGTTCCTTTCCTTTAGCGATCTATTGATGGATTCCTACAACCGATGAATTCCTACAACCCAAACTAAAATATCCACTTTACGAAATATACTTGACAGTTCGAAATATCACATATCATAGATAAAGATGTTTATTAAAATTTTGGGTCACAAGAATAATATTCTGTTTTTTGGTTCTGAAGTAGCTCAACTATGGTATCTTTATACGAATTATTATTATTCACAGATTCTATAGAATTAGAAATGCATTAGCTCTCGATCGTTTGTTGCTTATGTTGACACAAAAACCCATTACCTATATTTTTTGAGAATCGTATACGTACATCAATTCCTGAAATAAAATATTGAATATTTGGTCATCATTATTATCGAATCAATACTTCCCACCAAAATGGATAATAATTAATAAATACAAATTAATTATTCGCTTTCGAGCTTACATTCGCTGGAAATATATATGAATGAATGATTGCAGTTGGCTTTAGAGCAAAGCAATCATGAGCAAATCAATAAATACTTATACTATAGAACCCGATAAAGGCGAAAGCTTATACATATTTATCTACCATGTTTATGTTGAAGTTGTTCATAATGAACTAATAATCATTATTTGGTGCGGTCTGCTGCCAAGAATGATTGGATACTATTATTGCGCCCCGGGCGCCAGTTTTTCGGGGAGCCAAATGATGGGGCGCCAGAAACATCATAATTAGTAACTGCTTCATAACCAAAAACAAATTTCAATATCAAGTGCAATTATTTAATAAACTGAAGTTTTATTGACAAACAATGAAGTTTTAGTGCGAATTTCCAATCAGCTACATTTGTGCAGAGCCACACCTACTTAAATGTAAGAACCAAACAGGGCGGGGAACATGATGGTCAGCAATGCTTTGATATTTTTTTGTGTTCATTTTCTGAGGAACATCTTGGACTTTGTTTATAACTGGCAAATTACTCCAGTTCTGGCGTTTTTGGATTATTTTACAACGCCACCGAGTAAAGTTGCGAAATACACGTATAGTGGCACTGAAGAAAATATTACTCTGAATGGGTATTATTTCAAGCTTACTGTAGTAATGTTCCATTCTGGTTCAAGTTCTGATATGTGATGGAATTCGCCGATACTTGATAAAAATCTAAAACGTGTTTAGGGAACACAGTTTTTCAAAGAAATACTTGATCGTAGCTTACGCGGCTTACAAATTTACAAATACAAATTTATTGAAAACAATAAAGACAAGCTGAAGTATTGGATAGATCAGAAGTTAACACTAGTTAAAAAAAATACTTGGTCTTCAAGAGAGTAAAAAAACCTGAATATTTCGGAAAATAAGAGAAATTTCCATCAATCTGATACACTCTTACATAACAAATAGATTTAAATACTTGATAGAAATATGAAAGACGAGAACAAATTAAATCTAAAAAGGAAAAAAATAAAAGTGAGGGTTTCACAACGCTCCATACTTGAGCCACTAATGTTTATTTTATATATCAACAACTTGCCTTATATAGTTGAACAAAAAATTATCCAATTTGCGGATGACTTCTATAATATTCAGCGACATAACTGGAAATTATATAAAAACCAACATATTGAAGTGAAATGAATAGCTGAAAAAACCCTGAACTGAAATTACAATGAATGAAATACAAGCAACAATTGAAAATTGAACAGTTAAGAAAAAATAAAACTCAAGAGATTTCAAGTCTGTGGCGGGTGACGATATAATTGTTATTCTTTTTAATTTTATCTATTCTTTCATCAGACAAAGGTTTTTTTATCTTCTTTTATCTAGAATCTGTTTATATTATTGACATGTTCTACACCCGTTTGGGTATTATGTATTGTACACTTGAACGAATAAAAAATTTCTATCTATCTATCTAATACGCCTTTTAGAGAAGGCTAGCCTGGATTGTTTACGTTACCCTTTTCTTTTTTAATGTTATTTTTTATGATTTTTCAATCCAGCCCAATTAGAATAGATTTATTTTTGAAGTTTTATTTTAAAATCACTTTTATATTAAGACATCTTTTTGGGATATATCAATAAATTTAAATGAAATAATAATTGAAATTTGATTCCCAACAAAAAAAATGGAGAAAGAATACAAAATTTGTATTATCGCAAAAAGGAAAATTAATTTTGTTATCAAAACTTTACATCCGATGTGTCTCCTCTTCAACATGGTAATTCTCAGTATGAAGTTATAATGCCAACAGTCTGGAGAGAAACCACTTACTTCGTTCGCATCGTCTGCGAGAACCGCGTAAAGAATTTTTAATCGCACTTAATGAGTTATTTAGAGGCGTAATTTCACACGAGACGGTTTAGGATAAATACTACATGTAAAACTAAATATCTGCCAAGCTAATCTACATACACCTTCATTATCAAAGACTAATTGACTGGGGCTTCCTGCGTTGTAAAGCATTATAATTCAAGGCGTTCAAAGGCATACCTAACGATATATGAAAAAGGCTGCGCATTCATTTGAAAAGGGTAACCGAATATCTTTTTATATAAGAAATGAGACATGAAATTGAATAAGTTATATTTATAGGTTCATTATCTTCCGATTTCTGAAAATTATTTCAAGTTACTATAGAAGTTTTGAACCACTAGAACCGCTAGAAAATTTATCGGCTATAAAAGATCGGAAAAATTAAATTCATTGGCTGAATTGAACTGTGTGCTGGCTGTCTTACAGACAGCCAGAACAGGACTCAAGGGTGACAACGATAATGGTCTGGATATGTCGAGAGGAATTGAAAAAACAGCCGGATCAGACTAAACTAACTCTATGCGTACACTCAGGAATCACAGGGAACGAATAATCTGACAAGGTCTTGGGGTCTACCATATATATTTCTTTCCACAAGAGGGAAATATCTTGTGGAAATAATTTTTTTCTTTAGTGTTTCACGGTTTGATATGACTGAAAATTGATTCTGATGTATTCGTCACGAAACGGTTTCAGCAATTATTCACTTCGACCGTTTGTGACTTGGCGAAGTCTTTCAACTGTTACAATTTAACAATGCTAGTTCTGAGGCAATATAAGTACAAGCTGGAAAACGTTTTATTCAAATTCATCTATATCAATTTGATAGTTCTTCAAATATCTCGCGGTCACACACATCAAAATAGTATAGGGAACAAAATAATTAAAAAAAAATTAGTTGGTCATTTGAAATTTCAATTGGAAAATATTGAAAGTAAGAAAATGTAACATTGAATTAGATGAAACACAAAAATCAATCGTTGTGAACAGGGAGTAGAGCAAAGTGGAAAAAACTATTAAAATACATTATAAAGTAACATTAAAAAATATACAGGGTTCATACAACCCTGTATCACACCAAAACCTCGTAGATATGTTTTATGATCATGATCTTGCCTCTGCATAGTGTCTGAGTTCAAAGCACAATTAACAACAAATTCTGATAAACTCAGAACAAAAACTGTGCTGAATACATCTTTCAATGGAATCAACAAACCTCGGGAGATGTTTTCTAATCAACAAAAACAAGCCGATATGATGAATATTCTACACATAATATACAGAACAAATATTTCTTATGAAAATTAAACTATTTATGGGAAAGAAAGTTTTTGGCTTTCTACTACTCCATCTTGATACAAAAAAAGAAGGATGAGGGAATCTTCCAAAGAAAGGAAGGAAATAAATCTATATATGGATGTGTAGATCATGCAAAGAAGTAACTTTCAGACACAAACTGATAGAAAGTCCTACTGAAACAGCTACTTCCATA
>WOGJ01055075.1:0-11469 GCA_015342185.1 Leptinotarsa juncta | reverse complement strand
TCGAGGGGGTGCTTATAATTCAGAAGGGGTGCTGGAGGGGGATAATATTTTCATACTGTAAATTGTCAATTTAAGAATAAAAATCGACCTGTTTCAGTTTTTTTTTCACATAGTCAATAATAACGCTCAAAATGAATTCATTCCATACATATGGACCGCACTGTATATTTATCATGCATTTCGATTCGTAATAACATTGTCAACAACAGAGCTCGTATTAACTTTCTTTCTACAGCTGAAAATGAGCGACTTATAAAGAAATACATCGCCTTCTTGTTGAACACATATTTATGCCCTTCTCTTGACACTACGTCTTGCTTTCAACACAATCAGTTCTATTGATTATAGTTTCAATATAATTTTTCAGTTCATCTACAGTATTATGTTTTATTTTGTACACCTCATTTTTCAGAAATCCACAAAAATAAAAGTCTAGAGGTGTCGTGTCTGGTAAGCGAGAAGGCCACTTAACAGGACCATTTGTGTCAATCCACCTTTTTTCAAAACAGTCTCGCAACATTTTTTTACCCCACTGAAATTAGGTCCTGGTGCTCCATCCTGCTGAAAATGGATCATCTGACGAGCCTCCAGATCAAGATCATCGAAAAATTCTTCCAACAATCTTGTTAATAGATTAATGTAATGGGGTCCGTTCAAAGAATCATGGTAGAAAAGTGGACCGATAATTCTGAATCTAAATAGGTCACACCAAACATTAATTCTTAATCGTCTTTCCGGATTGTGGGGATGGATTTGAAATGGTTTATGTCTACCCCAATATTGAACATTCTTTCCATTATACAATATCCCACAATATGAAAAATTAGCCTCTTCGCTCCATATACTATTTTTATAGAAGTTTGGATCTTGTCCGAATTTATTCATAAACCACCGACAAAACCCCTCAGGCTCACCAGGTTCTAATGTTTGCACTGATCTTAATATGTAACCTAGTTCATATTTTCAGAAAGTGATAGGAATACATCAAAGAGAATATCCTATCAATATACTTAAGTCTTTGGAAGGTCTAAGTGGTTAAGTTCTTTAATCAGATGTGTAATACCCCGTTTTCACTCTGATGCAGTTCATCAAGTTTCAATACCAATGGAAGAAATATTTCAGGTTACTCTTGCGAAACGTAAAACATCTGTTATATATGGCCGGCGGTCCAAAATCTACAAATGAAAATCACTCAGTCATGTACGCAAAAAACTAACATTAACTGAAATGTATCTTGCCTATCTACTGATACATATTCTATCTTGTTTCTTGTAGGGCACATATTTGAATAGCGGTATTGTAGGGCGCAGATTTGGATAACGGTATTGAAGGGCGCAAAAGGTCCTCCTCTGGCTTTGAAACTAGGAAAACGATTTACAATTCTCAGTGTAGTCATTATATTGTTTGTCAAATATATTACACTGCCATAGTGGAACACATTTACAGTGTCTGTGTAAATCGACACATTTTTTGTTTGTCAGAAAGTATGTTAGTTCAAGTTTCAAGACAAAAGATTGCCATTATCACGGTACGCAGACAAAATGACAAACAGACACCGAATTCATTTTGAACATGCCACATATTGCTTTCATCAAAAAAAAAATGAGAAACTTGTTCTTCAATTGGGACAAACATTTCAAGACTTATCGAATGCATGATATACAGATATGATAATATAAATGAACAAAACATGGAAATGTATGGATTATTCAAATTCGGAAATCGCTTTCGGCCTTTGTCAATGTTTTTTTTTCCTGATCTGACCGAGATAAGTCTCTAGGTTACGCTATTGTTTTGAATCTATCCGACGATAAATTCGTGTTAGGAATATTCTAATCGAAGTCTGACGAACGCCAAGATCAATAGCGTTATCTCTCAATAATAATTGTCATTCGTTCCATTTTGAATGTTGACCTCAACAATCATTCATGATGAATGATGAACGTTCAGTAAGCTTCCCGACAAAAGAGAGGAATGTGGTTAGTGATTTGCATCGTGAAATGAATTTTGACCTCCAAGCGTCCAACGGTCTAATTAAGAAAGCAAAAATGCAATTTTAAAGCACTTCTATTCGTATGTTAAAAACCATTTGACCTACAAGAATTACTAACAGTAGCTGTACCTTGATAAACTAAATATTTTCCAATTCTATTGATTAGCAAATATGCTACGTTATTGACACTGTGCAATTCTCTTGGAAATGAAAAACTGTTCGCCTATTTCAGTTGAAAAATCTGTAACGAAAAAATGTTTCAGAGAGGTAAACATAAAAACTTTGAGGTCGCCTTACAAAAAGAAATCTGAAAACCATGTTTATGAATGCAATAATTGTGACGAAGTATTTGAGCGATTCTTTGAGGTTTTCTTTCATGATTTTGAGGTTAGTTTCCCAAACAAAAAATATTTCTGAAGAATAATAAAAAAAGATGGATCACGCATGAAATAAAAAAATCGAGCTTTTCATTGACCCTTCTTCGGCTGACATTTACAAAGATATCAAGGGAGAAACATACAAATTTAGTAAAAGAAACGCAAAGAAAGTATTATCAAGAGAGAATACGAATATCTGAGAAGGGTTTTATGGAATGTTGTATTTGGACTCTCAAGTGGAGTTATTCAAAAGGATGGTGAGTTGATACAAGATTCAGCAAAGATTATGAATGAATTGAAAAAATTTTTCATTGAGTCCCCCAATCACTGAGGGGGAAAATTCCGAAGGTATTGCATCAATCATTTTCAAACGGCATCTTTTCATCGCAGTTGAAGATGGGTAAAGTAACTCATATTAAAAAAATAACAAATTAGAAAATTTCAGACCAGTTACTATTCCTTCAGCTTTCTCGTAGATTTTTGAGTATGCTTTTTTAGAAGGCCTGAATGCTTTTATCGGATCACACAATATTCTGACTCCAATACAGCATGGTGGATAGTGCCCTACTATCTTTCTACTATGACTAGACAGAAAAATACCCTATTCTGCAGTAACTGCTTATGCAGATGATATTAGTTTAGTGATATCTGCTAAAGCTTCGAATGAATTAACACGAAAATGTGAATATGCTCTGGATGTAGTTTCAAATTATTTCAATAGTCACGACCTGTTAATCATCTTTCACATCTATCAGAATAAAACCGATGATATTCAGGTGAATGTTAATTACTCTATTTTGGAAAACACCCATGATGCTGTTAAATTCCTAGGCATTCAAATGAATGAGAGTTTTTCTTGGAATGAGCACTGTGATCAACTAGTTTCAAAATTGAGCTCTATAACCTATTTTTTCAATAACTTGAGAAATGTTCTCAACATGAACCAACTTATGGCTGTTCATCATGCCCAGGTTTAATCCAGGTTGCGCTAAGGTGTATGTCTGTGGGGCACCTCTGCAAAGAGAAAAAATGTACTTATCTAACAGAAAGCTGTTTGGTCAACATTCCTCGAAAGTATTCATGCAGAAACATTTTCGTTACACACGAAATTTTAAGTCTGGTTGGATTAAATATTTATATGTTGTCAGTTTATGTTTTCACTAACAGGAATGACTTCATTCTCAATAGCGATATTCGTGATAAAAACACTCGACAGAATCAAATGACACACGTTAAAGCGGCTAAGTGTAAGATAACTCAAAGTGCGTCAAAACCTATAGGACCTAGAATTTACAACAGTTTACCAAATAAATAAGTCAATATGCAGCCTTTCGTTGTTTAAAAAAATTGAAATTATTTCTGTTAAAAAGATGTTTTTATACTCTTGAATTTTCTAATACAAAAATGTGATTTTCTACTCTATTTATTTTTCTTGTTCATTCTATATCCTAAACATTTATGACTACATGACATTTATGATTACATGACTATATCCTAAATTTTTTTGTCATCTTAAGGAAATAAATAATTTGACTTAGAATTGAATTTGAAATCATTTAATGATAGTGTCTCGAAAGATATTGCTCTTGAGACCACTCGTTATTCTGACTCGGAGTCAAATAATATAATAATTCAATACAAGCAATTTTTCCAATCACTAGAACTGCCATACTCTTCTAGACTAGCGTTTCACCAACCAAGTTGGTGTAATGTACTTCATTTCCTGAACACTGCGTTGGTGAAACGCACAAAAAAGTGCTTCTCGAGTACCAAATATTGATAGTTGTTTGAGGGATTGTCACTCTCATCTGAAACTTTCGAATTGAATTATGACTTCTTGATTTTGCAAGAATTGAATTTGATTTCATCAGGTAATTATGGAGGCGTCACGCCTGAAGATATTATTGTTTAGCGAAACACCTGTCCACTGTCAAAGAGGAAATCTCACAATGAAGTGTTTTTTTGAATTTGTAATAATCGAGGTAGTAATACCTCGGTTATTTATTTTGTCAACTGCCATTAGAAGATCATCATTCAAGAAGTTTCATGGAATAAAATTCACGGATCGCGTCACTTCACTAGTTTTCACGTAGCAAAAAAAGTTAAATATTAAAATCATATGCTCCATGTATATCATAATAAAAAGTTACAGCATACATTTTAATACTGAGGAAACATATCTTTCTTGAGGTTTTCCGATGTGGACTCTGTGTGGGTTGGAAGACAAGATTTTTGTCATCGCCAGTGATTTTATTGTTACTATTATTAAAAATATTTACTATTATTAAAAAAATTTTTCTGCCACCATTGAGTTAATTGTTATTGAAATCATAATACTTTGCTTGAAATTTCGCCTTGGATATGACGTTGAGGAACTATTTATCAACTCTTAATGTGTGTTGATGTCAATTTCTGTATGAATTCCTCTTTCTGGGTCTGGCATTGGATCTGGTCATTATTACGCATTGGTCAAAGACGAAACGAACTGGTTTAAGTTTGACGATAGTCGTATCTCTAAATATTCTGGCAATATCTTGAATTTATTGGAGCCTTTGGAGATACCCTACATTTTAGTCTATAAAAGAGATGACATTGGCAGATCAAGATCTTCAGATGATGTGGTGCTGTAGGTTTTTCCGGGTTTTCCTGCAGCTGAAAAAGTAAATGCTCAACTGGAATTAATCAAGTCACTGAGGGGCGCTGATTAGTTTTTGTTGTTGTTGTTTCATTATTTCATAATTCGTATTACTTTCAGAGTTATTCAAATAATCACGATTTCAAGTGAATCATAGAAATGAGTGAAATTACAAGTGTGATTCAGAAATTTTGAACTGTTTTATTCATTAATGAATAACTTAAATCAAAAACATTGAATATTACTTGGGATATAAAGGTATTGGCTTTCTACTTTTCCATCTTCATACAAAAAAATGTGGGAATCTCCCAAAGAAAGGAAGGAAGTAAACAATTTCAAAAAATTAACTCAGTACACAGATGCGAAGATCATGCAGAGAAGTAACTTTCAAACACAAACTGGAAAATAATCCCATTTGAAAAAGCTACATAAACATTAAATTACATGAAAGAAAAAACTTTTGGAACGAACACTGAATTGAACAAAAAAAATCACTTTTCTCTATTCAGTTACTTCTTTGCATGATCTACACATCTTTGTGAAATTGATTGCTTCCTAATTTTCTTTGAAAGCTTACTACATGTTTTTGCATACAGTTGGAGAAGTAGAAAGCCAAAAGCTTCTTTCCTCAAAAATTGATCTCTCCTGAAAATATACCCCTTTCAATTTGAATTAAACATTATATTTAAAAAAAAGAAGAAATATTGTGCTTAGAAGATTGAAGAGAAACTATTCGTCTGAAATAGTAACATAAAAATGAAGGAATGAAAGGAAATATCGAAGTGGGAATTATGGAAAAAAAAATTACAAATAAGTTATTTGAATCGATTAATTTGAAACTGATAAATTAAACTGGATCTCTTGTGAAGACTATTTTCATATATTTTATTAAATATTGAATAGGCTCCTAACAAATGAAACATTTGAAGCTGTGTTGAAAATCTCGAAACCCAAGAAAACGGCATATAAAATAACTCAGTGGTTTCATAGTAACTTCAAAAATAAAACATGATACAGTGCATAATGAGGTTATTCAATCGTGATTCTTTCATCCATCGAACACTTGCATCAACTCTAAACTCAATCTAGATCCTTCATCAGATTAAATTTGAAATCACTGAAACAGAATTGACTTGTGTCTTTCGAATCATCGCAATGGGATTATAAATATTCAAAAACTGTCTAGCAAGCTCCCGTTCAACTTGATCAGATAAAAGTTGTAATTCCGTTTTGTCTATTGTGTAACATTTCCTAAAAGAGATACCTGCTAGTCGCCAGATACAGGTTAATTAAATAGTTAATGAGTCTCCCTTTGGGATTTCCTGATCGGGATAAGGAGTTTTACCCATGTTTTCCAAAAGGTAACAGGTACGTATTCGGATGATGTTTGTATGATCACGTTCTGCTAAGATATTTGATTGGGGTGGTAGTTAGGTATTATTTGTAACAGATGATTTTAGTTAGGAAATTTTGTTACTTTACGTGCGTTCTTAGGGTGCAGCTTACTTTGGATTGAAAATTAAAATATTGCCGAACGACAACTCATAAAAGTTTGAAATTACTGAATGAAGAAAAGAAAAATGAAACTTTCTATGTTTCTCTTATTTGTAACTAACGTTACTGCAGTTTTGTCCTATACGGACATTTTCAAACTGATACCGTATAAGATGAAACTGCAATAATGTAAGTTTCAAATAAAAGGGATAAAAAACATAGAAAGTTTCCTTTCTCTCTTCTTTATTATGATTTCCTATCACGTAGTAACATCTACATCCATCAATTTATTGAAATTACTGAACTTAAAATCATGTGGAAGATATAAATTGTTTTTTTAATGTTATTGGGAGTTTCTTGCAAACGATTACTTTTTTTTGGTGCCCTTTGTAGACTACTCTGTGATATCCGAAATGATTTTTCTACATACATTTTATGTCACATGAGCTTTTTTTTCAGTATTTTTCATTACATAATCTTGTGGATCATCGTTTAGAACCTGTAATCGTCAGGAATTTTGCAAGCCTTCTTTGTGTTTTTTTTCAAACTATGTCCTACACATAATTGGAAATACACGGTGAAACAAAACTAATGGAAAATTTATTTAATTTTTAGCTATCATTATTCATAAGATAGCCTGGTGGGTTGACGTGGACGGTTTGCTCTACTCACTCAATCCTCCGCTGTGCGAACCGGTGGTTCGAACCGCTAGGCCGGACGATCGATTTTCACGTCCTATCGTCCAACCCGTGTTAGGAATCACACGTTGAAATATAAGACCTCGTTAGTCCTCCGCTCACACGTTTCGACTTTTTAGAGTTGTCGTTCGTAGGGGGGCGACAGTTGGTGAACAGACAGATTAAGAAAGCAAAATTACATTCCTGTGTTGAGAACTTTTGTCATTTTATCAATTCTAATAATTCATGAAATAAAACTTATGCATATCACCAAAAATTCTTTAGAAAAATGTGTTCTGTGATGTGTAGGTGATAATTTAAAAAAAAAGTCCTACGAAATATGAAAAATGTCATGTTTTGGTTAATATATTTAATTAGTAATATCTGAAACTGAAACTCCAACTGATGAAAAAAAAGTAATTTGCAAATTATGCAACCTTTGTCGCCACAAACAAAGTACTCCGTCACTATACGTGGATGAAATTTTCTTAATAGTCAGAAGAATGAAAAAAATATTTCGAATATAAATGAATTTTCATTTTTTAGAATGATTCATTGAAAAATAGTAGCCAGTAGAACTACCATAGTACTACCATAAAACTGGGAGATACTTGAATAAAATATTCTGATTGATTCGGCTGTTTCTTGATAAAGACCATTGTAATTTCATAAACTCCATAAACTTTATTAGAGAAATATATCACGATATGCTTTTTCAACAATGATTTGAATACTACAATTTGTTTCATACCCTGGTATGTTTTCCAGGTACAAAGAGACAATTAGATAATTTTCATAGGGATATTAACAAAATTTGTGAAAACATTGAATTCACTATTGAAGTAGAAGCAAACAACTCAAACTCAATCAATTTCTTGGACTCAACAATTAGTATTATGAACAACAAACATGATTTTTCAATTTATTTACTATACATTACTATACATTACGATTCTACACATCCATATCAACACAAAGTAGCAGCTTATAGAAGCATGATTCACAGATTCAATGTTCCTCTTTTAATGGATAATCAATAAAGAACTTAATAAAATCAAGCAAATTGGAGTAAACAATGGGTTCAAATCTGAATAAATAAATACTTTCCAAAAGTCGATGCAAAAGCGATTCGAGACGTTTTTCCTATTGAAAAGTTATTCGAAATAAAAATCAAGAAGCTTTAACGTATTTTGGAGAAACAACAGAAAAAGTTGCTTCATTTTTGAGGAAACGAGATATTAAAATTGCATAAAGAACAAGTAATACGTTGGGGAAGTTAGTTAGAAATAATAAAGGCAACACATCCTAATTCGATAAATCAGGAGTATATAAATTGAAGTGTGAAACATGTCCAAGGGTATATATTGGTCAAACTGGCAGAACATTTAGGAATCGAATCCAGAAACATCATATAAACTATGTAAATAAGAAAACAAGTTCAACATATTCAATTCATGTTTTAGAAGAAAATCATGTCTTTAACGGAGAGTTCGAAATTTTACAAAAATAAAATAAAAGTTTGAAACTCAATCATTTGGAAGCAAAGGAAATTAACTTAAAATTTCAAATATTCTACTGAATGACCAAATGGATTTGAATAGATCACCATTATTGAACTTGTTTTCTTAAAAAACCGAGGAAGTATTATTATTAATGTAGAAGTGAGGTAAAATGCTTCAGGTAATCATATTTGAGGTATATAAGATAGAGGTTTAGGTAATTTGATGGAGGTAGTTCCCAATTGTAGTTCCCTGTCGTATATTAGCGTAAAAAGCAACTTGTAGTATTAAAATCACTGTTGAAGAAGCTATTGTGTTAGCGAACAAATAAAGTTTGTGGAGATCAAATCATGAAGTATAGTTTATGAAATTACTATGGAAGGTGCCTTGAATCTAATGGCAGAGATTTCAGAATGATGGCTAGTTTATTCAATAATTTACTTTAATTCGACAATATGTATTTTCAAACGTACACCCAGTTTTGATCGAAACCACCGGTGCCAAAAATAATTTTCATATTCCTTCAATCAGCGACTTTTTGCATATCAAACATTTTCAACTAGAAAATTGTGAATATCGTTTGTTTCAATTATGGGACGAGCTGTATATAAGAATACGTCAATTCTTCTGACAATTTTATTTCCAGTGGTTCTTGTACCACCATGATTATATGAAAGTACCAAGATGGCTATTCTCAGGGTATGAAAATTGAGTAAACATTCTTGTACGCAGGATGTTTACCTACTCGTTTATAAAGAATGAATGACCTTAACTTTTTGTAGCATATCGTCAATTAGAAAATACCAAGCTCATATCCTTTTCGTGAGCAGATGGAACATCACTATTATGGAGAATCCGGGTGGACATGATGAATTTCAAGGCAAATGCTAATAATTTCTGAATATCTGTGATTTCAATCAGTAATTGTAAAAACAGGGGAAAGTTAACACATATAGACTCTCAATTTGATTTACATAATAACACAAACCCAGGAGTTATATGAATTTTTCAGAAATGAAGAATTAGATTCGAAGTAGAAAGAACTTCACATGAGAGATCCCAATATTCATGAGAAATTCCCAAGTTTACTTTTTTCTTTAATAAAAATAAATGAAATCATCTTAAAAGGTGCAGCCGATAAAAAGGTCAAGAAACATAAAAATGAAAAAATGACGTGAATTCATGCATGCAGTCACTAAATTATTTAACAAACAAATAATTTGAAAGTTATCTAACAAATCGATTCTATCTGTAACACGCGAGGATTTATTCTGGTTTATACTCAGTCAAATTCGTCCAAATCAATCCAGCTTGTTAACGAAGTCGTTTATTTCATTTGGTGAGTGATATTTCAAGTCAGCTAACAGGAGTGGGACTCTATCAAACGCTGAAAACCTAATCCGATCCGCGGCGGGGCAGACATGGTGTAAGTGCTCTGCTACCATGACCTGATTTACCCTCAAAGAATAATCTACTCCTAGGTTGACAAACCAAGGTACATTTTCTTTCATCTAATGAGAACCCGATGGACGATTAGTTGACCAACTTCTTCAGATAGGTAAGCAACACAATGTGTGACTTAAGAAGTAGGTCTCCTGTGTCACATTTCGGGGAGTTAGCCTCCTACAGCTGCAGTGCACCAGCCAGAAGACGCTCTCCCGATCCTCACAGGTAACCTGTAACCCTCCATGTCGGGATCGTACCTGTGAATCGTCTTCTGGAATATCCTCCACAGCGGCAATAATAGTATACTGGAGAGGTTCCATTTGATTTGGGGTTGTCAGATGTTCAAGATGCAATATTTCTCCTTTAATAAATACGCAATCTTACTTATAATACTCAGGCGGGTCAGTACTTGGAATTGGAAAACAAATGCTTTGTTTTCCGGCTATAGTTTGTCAGAATTTGAGTTTTTTATGTTCCTCTCTAATGAACACTACACGAAAAGACAACTTGAGTCGAGCGACTGACTTTTTTCAACCTTTTCATTTAAATGTCTCATTTCGAAATATTGAACAGCTGCCGTTACCTCTGAATCATTTGAGTTTTATAAAAAAACTGGCTGCTCCGAAAATGTATTAGGTACTTCTCATAAGGAAAAATGAATTTGGCCATGTCCCCTGAATATTCAAGAATGCTTGTCACTTGGATAGCGATGTGACAATGCAGATAGGACCATGATCGAAAATTCTGGGTCCCAACAAACATTGAAACTGAAACTTCCGGTACCTACTGTAAGCGTATCAGAAGGAAATACGCAGAAGTGACCTACTGAATATATTATGAAGTGCGACAAAATTACATAACATAGTTTGACACTCTCATTAGTGATCGAAAGTGAAACGTTGAATGTAAAAAAAAAACAATTTATTGTTTGTTCGAAGAATAGGTTACTGACAAAGATACCGTTAATATTGGACTAATTTGGGAATATGGGATAAAACTGATACCCAACAAAAGTCATGAAAGACTATGAACTGCAGAGAAAGGTTTTTAGGTATCAAGGATAATAGATATTTATCCTGCGATCAGAAATTTGATAGACGTTGACACAACCAAAGAGACAATATTGGATTACGAAGGATTACCAAACACAAAGTTTCGAAATCCCAGAGATAGATATTAGAAACAACAAAAATAAAATGAATAGTATACAGTGCTTTTCAGATAAAAGTATCCACCTTTAATAACTTGTGTAATAGTATTTAGGAAAAATCCAAAAATACGTCAATTTATGTTGGAAGGGGCAAGCATTATGGCTTATTTAAACTTACTGGAAAAGCCACCCCCTCAC